>KZ805532.1:0-63564 GCA_003073855.1 Periconia macrospinosa
GCTTCGCTGGTTGGGTCGAAGATGTCCCAGACCTTGCTTGCAATGGCCTGAGACTTTAAGGTTGTTAGCCACTCATTGTACTGGGCTGACGACGTAAGGACGGTTTTCATCGTAGGAGGCATTGTAATTAGTTATAAACCGGTGCTCTTATAAAGGCAGTGAGACTCTTAATTGTTAGATTGCACAGTGATGATTAAGTGAGACAATCTGTAATAATTGTGATGATTGTTTGTTCTGTGTTGTCTCGTCGGTCTCTTTAAACCTGACGATTTTGCTATGTGTCCCGGTGGGGAGCCGGTGTACGCTTGAAACCAACTATATCATGTAGACGTACTCTAGTAATATACTCTTACTAATAATACGGTAATCTGACAACTAAAGCTTGCTAAGCGGGCGAAACGTCTCTATTAATTAGATACTAAGATGCTTAATAATATTAACTAGTACGCTATAGTTTTTTACTTTTATTTTTATTATCCGCGCGCTCTATAGTTTAAGTACGCTTTTATTATTTTTATCTACTTTAGCCTTTTCTACCTTTTCTACCTCGTCCTAATATCTACGCCTAAACGCTTTTCTAACTACTACGCGCCCGATTCTAACTACTATATACTAGTAGTCTAGCGTTGTTAACGCTATCCTTAGCCGTTTTACTATCTTTCTTTTTAAAATTTACGTTAAGTAATCTATTCCTTATAGTTCTTACTTATCTACCTAGATATAGTTACTAAACCTACCGCCTAGAACCTAAACCTTAAGATATTTATAGAACGGCTATAGATACATAAAATAGACTACTACTACCTATTTAAGCTTCTATAGTAGAAAGTAGGGAACTACCTTTAGTTTATTCTATTATAACTGTAACTTATAATACTATACTACTATTATTACCTACCTATCTACTATAAATACGTTATAATTTTACAGTACGCCGTTATAGTCCTGTATTATTATAACTTCTATTCCTTAACCTAGCTACCTAGAAGTAATATAAATACCTACGAGCTATAAACTAAGAAAGTATTTAACCTAGCATAGATACTACTTTATCTACTTTCTATTCTAAGTACTATCCTTTAAGTAAAGTGTATAGCCTTTAGCTATCTGCATAACCTAATATAATATCTACTCTAGTCCTACGTTAAGCCCGTTCTCCTCTTAACTAATAAAAGATACGCCCCGCTTTATAAATGTTATATTATTAATAATCTTATCTAGCTTAATAATAAACCGCTTAGCCGGGTTAGCTACCTAAAGTAGCTCCTACTATAGTATATCTTCCGCATCTATAATAATATCTTAAATTATTTATTAGAATTTACTAATAATAATAGGCCTACCGCCTAAGTAAAAAATAGTCTTATCTCTTAACTAGTATATATTACTAGAGTTCCCTACATTTAGCGCTATAAACTTTCTATAAGCTAGTAGACTTAGCATCTTACTTATTAAGCTATATAAGCTATTTACTAGAAATTTCTTCTACTTCTAAAGAAAGCCTTTTCTATTACTATCCCCCTACTTTCTACGCGTTGCAGATAGAAGCAGCGCTTCTACAGTAATTACCCTTATGTAGTATATAATGCTAGTAAGTATATATAAGTAGTTCTTAGCTGTACGAAGCCGGCCTATATCTTTATTAATTCTAAGAACTACTAGAAAATAGACTAGTCTACTACTAAACGGATCGTCTCCTATACTTATAAAAATAAAAAATAAGAAAACACGTAGTAATACCTATAGCTATATATTTTTATCCCGCCTATTAAGTGCTAACTATAGTTCTTTAGTTAACTCTTTTTAGCCGTCCTACTATAGAAAAAGTTTATGTATATTTTTAAGTAAGTCTAGCTTACGCCTAGAACGCCTTCTCTATCTATCTTCCTTATTACTTATTACTTTACTTTCTATATTACTCTTTATATTACTCTTTATATTACTCTTACTTATACTACCTTTATTACTTCCTAATTTATTACTACTATAGCTTACTACTTTTATTTCCTTATTAGCAATAATACGTAAAAGATAGTAGACGAAACTAACTATGTATCTAGCGTAGCGGGCTTAGCTCTCTAGATTTTACAGACGCGCTATCGGCTGTTACTTAATCTCCTCACGCTTAGCACTCTATAGCTACTACTTTATTTTATAAGCTAGCGTTAATAGCTTAGCAACGCTCCGCTTAACTAGTAACTTAACTAGTCTTTCTACTTACTTAAGCTTTAGCTTATTACAGGTTAGTATTATAGTAGTATACGTAAGATACATATAGTTGCGCTTTACTAGATGCTCTAGCTACCCTATATAACTAAACTAGCCTATCCTATCTATTTTCGCGGCCTCTATATCTATAATTTACATCGCCTCTTTATACTTAATTTCTATTTATCTCTACTTATAAAGTAACTTATCTACTATACTTTTCTTTTCTATAGAGTTACTAGCACCTATATTATCCGCTATTATCACGAAAGTGCTACGGGTAGGTTCTAATTCAGTTCGGTACAAGGATGCTAGGGAGCTATCTCTCATGCAACGAATCTATTGCTACTACGTACGTTACTTAGGTAGTTCTAGGCAGATTACAAAACGTTATGTATAGGATAGAAATAGTGTAGAGAAATAAAAAAAATAAATAAGGAGAAGTAGTCTATGCGTTGGCACGGACTTGGGCGCTAATTAGAAATAGGTTAGTACCGGGAATTAGCTATATAGCTATTAGTTGCGTACGTAACAGGTTTAATTCAGAAGCGATTCAGGTTAGGGAAGGATAACTAAGCGTAATAAATGTAGTAAAGGTTAGTTATCTTATTATATTAGGTTTAGGGGAAGATACTATAACAGTACCCCCCTCCTTTAAGACAGAGTTAGTTATTAGGTTAAGTTAGGCATTAGGTCGTCTTCGTCCAGGAACGGGTTCGGTTCGGACAGGTATTAAGTATAAAATCAGGTTACTGCGGCATTCTCTCACAGAGATTCAGCTAGTTCCTATAATAGTTTGTTATAGCTAGCCTATTAGGTTAGGTATTTATATTAACGTCGTTATTTATTATAGCGGATCTTCTTAATACTAACAACAACGTATTCTAGTTCATTATTAATTATAATAGGGTTAAGCGGGAGGTTCTACTAGCCAGGTAGGTAATTAGATTTAGGTGCGGCTAGTTAGAGTAGAGACACATAAAAAACGGGGTGTATCTTTATACTATTAGGTAAGTCGAGTTAGTAAGCGTAGGAAAACACTTTTTGCGCCACCTTAAAGGGGCCTACGTTCTTCTAGTCTAGCTTCTTTAACTATTAGTTAGTTTAGATGTTTTAGGTATTAAGCTAAACTTAGTCTCCTATCGCGTACGCGGGAGCAGGCATTTAGTTACGGTTCGCGTATTTTTATTAAAAGGCTTACGCCTAGAGCATCTCTTTACAGATATATTTAGTTAGGTTTTAAATCTTATCTACTAGCTTATTAGCGTCTACTACTTATAGGGCTTTACAACAGGGTTAGGTTGTATTTAAAGGTAGTTTAAATCCTATTTATAGATGTTAGCCAGACGTAGCTAGGAACGGGGAAACTTAGGTTAATTTAGATATCGTGTTGTTTACTTCAAACTAGGCCGTAGGTAACTAGGCTACCTAGTTATCCTACTAGTAATTCGTGAACGCACAGAGTACTTATTCTATCTATACGTTTATAATTTCAGTTTAACTATCCGTTTCTAGATAGAAAGCGGTAGAAAGTTAGATATTAATTTTTAGTTACTTATAGAGTTTATCCTAAAAGGCAGACACAAATTATCTTCCTCTATTAGACACTATCGTTTTAGGTAGTCTACAATAGACCTAAACGTGTCAGTAAAATAACAGGGCCGTTGCGGGCGCTGTTATCAAGGCATAGGGTATTAGGTATTAGTATTTAGTTAGTCTATCTATAACTACTATAATATTTATATAGCCTTTAGACTTAGGTAGGTTAACAACAAAGTCTATAGAAATATCTTTTTAGGCTTAGTTAGGGATCGGGAGCGGTTTTAACAAACCGTAGTACTTCTTACGGGAGGCTTTAGCTTTATAATAGGTATAGTAGTAAGATACAAATTAGCAGACAGCTTTAAACATACGTAGCTAATAGTACTTACGTTAAAGAATATCTAAGGTCTTACCTCTACCTAGGTATCTACCTACTAGAGAATTATGTACAAGTTAGAGTAGTTTAATCTTTAGTTCATTAGAATTAGGAATTACTAATTAGTTTCAGTAGTAGAGTCTACCGTTTCAGTCTTTATAATTACTTAGCGTAATTAGTTTTAAGCAACAAGTACTATTTCAGAGCAGTTCTAATGTTAACTAAATAAACTCATCGTTTAGGTACTTGTCGTTAATAATCTACGTAATCGTTTAGTTAGTTTTATTTAGATTCAGTTCTATAAATAGTCTAGGTCGTAATAGGGTCTAGTTTCGAGCTTGTCGGGCTTCTTTTTAGGCAGGTACATCTTAGGACCTGCAGGTTAGGGCATCAGGCTTCTCTCTATTCTTGCCAGGTTGGTACGTTATTATAAAGTTAAATCGCGATAAGTATTTAGACTAACGAGCCTATCGGTAGCTTAGTTGTTTAGTCGTGGCGAAGTACTAAAGGTTCTTATAGTTACTTAGGACTTAGATTAGAAACGCGGCACCTTTAAGTTCAGGTCTCTACTATTTAAAACATCGCATAATAATAAGTAGTTCTTTATTATAGATCTTGTAGTTACCCTTAGCGGGACTTATACGTTTAGAGAAGTAGGCAACAGGGCGAGTAATCCTATTAGAGTTAGTCTAGGATAGTACGCCTGCCGTAACGTAATTAGAGGCGTTAGCTTCTACAAGAATCAGGAGGTTAGGGTTAAAGTATTAGAGGATTGGGGCTTTAGTAAAGGCGCGCTTTAGTAGATTAAAAGAGTGTCTATAGGTAGAGTTAAAGTTAAATCAGACGTCTTTCTTAGTAAGGTTTACTATAGGGCTTACTAATTTAGAGAAGTTGTTAATAAATCATTAGTAGAAATTTAAAAACCTAATAAAGGCGCGTACATCCTTTACGTTCTATAGGTATTCCTAATTTGTAACTGCCTAGACCTTCTTAGGGTCCATTCAGATACCATTTATAAATATTACGTACCTAAGGTACGTAACTTTAGACTTGTAGAACTCGCATTTATTAACGTCTAGTTATAATCCAGCTTCCTCTATCGCTTTTAGCACTAGCCTTACGTACTTCTTATATTTATGTAGGTTATTACTATATATTAAAATATTATTAATATAAGCAGTACAGAATATGTCTAAGTATAGACGTAAGGCGTCGTTTACATAGTGCTAAAACGTACTTAGGGCGTTTACCAATCTAAAAGGCATAACTAGGTACTTAAATAAGCCGTATTAGGTCCAGAACGCAGTAAGCTACTTATCGCCTTTAGCTATTTAGAGCTTATTAAAGGCGGTAATAATATTAAGTTTTATATAAAACTTAGCCTTACTTAGTCTATTAAGGGTTTCTTATAGTAAAAGAATTAGGTATTAGTTCTTTATAGTTAGGGCGTTTAGTCCGCAGTAATCAACGCAGAATCGGAAACTACCTCTTAGCTTCTTTATAAAGAGTACGGGCGAGGCAACAGGGGACGAGCTAGCTCGTATAAACCCTTTCTTTAGGTTTTCGTTAAAGTACTTTCAGAGTACTTTCAGCTCGTTCAAGGACATTCTATATAGTAGTCTATAACCTAGTTGTTTCCTAGGTTCAAGTTTAATCTAGTAGTCGTACGGGCGTTGGATTAGGAGTTTATTAGCTTTAGATTAGGAAAAAACGTATAATAAGTTATAGTACTTAGCAGGTACCTTTATTTTTAGGTTAGTATGCGATTTAGGCGTAAGAGCCTTGTTAATATCAGCGATCAAGATAGCGAAAATTTCATAGTTAGGTCAACGAGCTAACATTAAGAATGGGGCGGAACCAATATAGTTAATATCTATAGGTGGTTCATTAGGGGACAGGGGCGGTTCAGATTAGATTCGTGCTTTAGTTAGAGTTCCCACATTAAAGTTAGGGACGGATTAGGTTTAGGTTTTATATAGGTGTTTACGCAGGCAGACGGCCTAGTATTAGGAAGAGTTAAACCTTAGAACTTAGTTCTAGTAATTAAATGCGACTTAGTATTAATACAGCTACGGTTAGCTAAGTATCAAATTGTATTATCTAGTGTTTATTACGTAGAGGTTAATCCTCTTAACGTAGTATTAGTGTGTAAGCGTAACAGAGGTCTTATATAAAATAGAACCTCCTTTAAGTTGTTTCCTATTAAATCCAGTTAGGTGTATTATTTAGTGCAGAGGAGTTAGTTAAAGATTTAGCTTACGTGCCAGTTCTTAGTTAATGTAACTAATGCTATTTACTTTAGAGTTAATTAGGGTACAAACTACCTTAGAGACACGTCTTTGTCGTAAAAACACAGGCACGTTTACCTAATATTTCTAATCGTTATTTAGAGAAGCGGCCTAGAGGTTAGCAGAGATCTAGTGTTGAATCAGTCCCAGAAAGCAACTTAACGCCGGGATAAGTCTTTTTATAAGCGCTTAGAGCTTCAGCTACGGCTTCTTCTTAATTATTAAGAAGAGCTTTAGGAAGACGGTGTTAATTCAGTACTGTTTCGGCGGCTAGTTAAAGGTAAGACAGAACGGGCGTAGACAGGTATACTACCAGCCCTCACTTAGGGAAGCGGGACAGAACAATCTTAAGAGATGTAGCCATATTTTCCACACTTAAAACAGAGGCCTTTCTTCTTTTAGTCTTCTCGTTCTTTAAAACCTATAGGAGCGTATAATAAATTAATTTCTATGGCGTCGGGATATCTAGTTAAGGTGGGGGTAGTTTAGGGGCGGTACGGAAAGGTAACAACGGGGAGGAATCTTATATTATTATTATATATGGCGATTAGGTTAGCGTAAGCATTTAGACTCTAAGGTAGGGCCTTACTAACTATTGCTTGGTTCAGTTTAGGAGACAGAGAGTTGCGGAGGGAAGCAATTAAGCTAATTTTATTCAGGCCTATATTAGCAGCATATTATTAGAATTTAGCAAAGTAAGCTATAAAACTTTTCTTTCCTTATTTAAGGGATACGAGTTAGCTTAGAGTAGTTATCTTTTTATAAGGGTTACCGTAAGTGGCTTCTAAGAAAGAAATAAGTTAGTCTATAGTGTTAATTTCCTTATCTATTAGAGAGTTAACTAGTGTAACTACGTTACAGTTTAGGCGAAAGTGTACGTACAGGAGGCGAGAGCGTTTAGAGGGGTATTAGTTAGAGTTGCCTTTAAGTTTGTATTAAAGCTTCCGGAGGAACAAAGACAAGTCCTTTTTCTTCCTATTAAAGAAGGGAGGGTTAGGGAGTTTATTAGTTTTTACTCTTCTTATTTTAGAAGGTAATTAGGTCGTAGACAGAGTTATTTAGGAGGAAGATAAGCCACTCCTAGACTTTTAGGTGTTTTCTAAGACTGGAGGATCTTCAATATTAAAAGTTACCTTTTTTAGACAAGAGACAGACTGTTTAACTATCACTAGCTTAGAGCGTAAGGCAGTTATTTTATTATAGTGTTAGGCTTCTTACTAAGCAAGAGTTTATTAGAAGGCTTTATTACTAGCCTTAATAGTAGATAACTCTACAAGGATTAGCTAGATTAGGTTGGATTTAGTAGCTATTCTGGCTAAAGGGGGACACAACGTAATGTCACGAAAGTGCTACAGGTAGGTTCTAATTCGGTTTGGTACAAGGATACTAGGGAGCTATCTCTCGTGCAACGAATCTATTACTACTACGTACGTTACTTAGGTAGTTCTAGGCAGATTATAAGACGTTATGTACAGGACAGAAATAGTGCAAAGAAATAAAGAAAATAAATAAAGAAAAGTAGTCCGTGCGTTAGCACAGACTCGGGCGCTAATTAGAAACAGGTTAGTACCAGGAATTAGCCGTATAGCTATTAGTTGCGCACGTAACGGGTTCAATTTAGGAGCAATTCGGGTTAGGGAAGGATAACTAAGCGTAATGAATGCAGTAAAGGTTAGTTATTCTATTGTGTTAGGTTTAAGGGAGAATACCATGACAGCTATCTTAATAATAAAGTACTGCTATAGTCCCCCTATTTAAAAGAATATCTAAACTTTAACCTTTAAATATAGCGTAGTAGTGTTACCTATCTATAAATGCTAATGTTTAGTTCTATAATACGTCTATAAAACACTTTTACTAATAGTTATAGTATTACAGCTAAACTCTTTATAATAAAACCTATTATACAGCTCCCTAAGCTCTTAAATTAGTTGTCCTAGTAGTAACGGCACTGGTACTTTATTTAGCTTTCCTTACTAAAAGCAGTTATACTTTTTAATAATAGCCTACCTTACTATAGCGGGAACAGCGTAATAATTATAAAGATGCGCGTCTAGATTTTATATTCTAGTAGTGTGCTCGCGACATATAAGCACCTTATATTTCTTAAAATAGTAGAAGTAGCTATCTATATTCTTTATAGTAAGTGTACTATTACTACTACGTACCTTTTTTTTATCGCGATAGAGTATTTCCCGCTCTAATTACTATTTATGCGTTCTAGCAAAACTCTATTGCAATATAACCCTAACCCTAAGTAAACTATAAACCCTACGCCTAAAAGTTTACTATAAATTTCCAGAATATAATAGTTACAATTAGAATAAGTAACTTTAGTATACGGATATATATTGTTAAGCTGCTCGTTTAAAGACTAATGCATATAGGCTAACGCGTACGTGTTGTTCTTTAATTTGCGTTACGCTAACTAAATACGGCGACTAATAGGCCTAATAGTTTATATTATATTAGTTAGGCCTAATAGTTTATATTATATCAGTTAGGATTTTTAGAATTATAAAACCCTGTTACTAAAGTATAGTATAACTCTATACTAGTTATTATAGATAGATTTACTAAGTACATACTTATAATTCTATTTTATAAGAACTACTCCGCAGAATAGTTAGGTTATATTATCTTAGACAAGTTAGTATAAAACTATAGGATACTAAAGATAATTATTAGTAATAAAAATAAGCTATTTACATCTAACTACTAGATAACTCTAATAGCTATAATTAGAATAAAGAGAAAACTATTAATAGTATACTATCTAGAAATAGATAGATAAATAGAACGTATAAACTAAATAATAATTACGTACCTATAGCTATATAGTAACTAGAATTAGAATAACTAGATTTTCTTATTACTAATAGTATAGTTAGTCTATAATAATAGATAGTTAGAATTAATAGGCGAAACACTGTATTTCGCGAATTATAAAAAACACCTAAATCTTTTTAAATAAACATTTCTAATAATAAAAATAGAAAAAGTACTATAAATAGTAGACGAATTTAAAGAAATATATAAGAAACTAAAGGAAAACATACTTAAAGTATAATAATGATTAATCTCCTATATTAATAAAAAAAAAAAAATAGCACCTTAGCTAAAAAGGGGGGATAAAGTGTATTTATAAATAACAAATTTACGTATAAAATAACTAAGTAAGAAACTAGATTATATTAAAGTTGGACTATTTTTAATTAATGCTGTTATTAGCCTAGTTAACTACTAAGTTAAGCTCCTAGAAGACGCTAAAATATACCTAGAATTCTACGTAAGACTACTAAAACCCGCAGACCCTAAAACGCTACTATAAAAAATATTCTATTATAAAAAAAAAGAGACTAATAAATTTAAAGTTAAGAAAATTCTATAATACTAATTAACACCTAAAGGGCAGGAGTATCTCGTAAAATAGAAAAGATACCTGCATAAAAATAATACTTAGAAACTAGAAACTTACCTTATAAACTATTAATAAAGGGTAGAGGAATATTATTAAATAACGAAAGGTTTAGGATAAAGGAAGAAGATAGAAGATTATTAAGAATCTAATTAAACAAAGGATTAAAAATTACCTATAACTAGCCTATATTAGCAGAAGGATTAGGAAAAGCCGTTAGAGGGTTCACACTTAAAGTCTCTACCTCTTTTACCTTATTCTATACTTTTAAAACTGCTAGGTTACGATGCGCAAAGTCCTACTTATAACTTTTAACTTCTAATAACTCTACTTTACTTTACGCTAACTACGCCTTAAAGTAGATAATTTTTAGACGCTTTTCTTATTTCTCGCGCTCTACCTTTTCCTATTTTTCTTTAGTTATAAATAAGCTGCACTTAGCTTTTACTGCAAGATAACTAGCATAATAACTTAACACTATATCTACAAAGTATTATAAGTTTTTCTTCTTATAACGCTAACAATAGAACGGCATCTCTAATTTAAAATTCCTTACGTAGGTAGTATAGTCGCGACGCTCCTAGGTTAAAGTTTTATTATAGGTCGCTCGTACGCGACTAAGCTTAATATTTTTAGACATAGTTAGTAAGGTATACGAAATAAAAACTAAGGTGGGGGACAAATAACTATTTATACTTATAACTGCGTCTGTAGCCACGCCGCGATAAATAAGGATATTAAGAATAATAAAACTAAAAAGGGGGGATAATATTACAATCCGTCGTTATAAAAGACCTATAATAAGTAGAAAGCCCTACAAACAGAATTACTATGCAGGTTACAAGGGGTAGCTGCATATAATTACTAAATTACGTAACCTACGTAACTTACTATCCTGCTAAGACGCGACTATCTAGGAGGATAAGATATCCTAAGGAAGACTTACTATTATGGAGGGTATACTATCTTAGGGATGTATAGATAAAGGGAGGATTATTAGATATCTTGTATATAAATGTAGACAAGAAGCCCTTATAGCTCTTATATTTACTCTAAGTTAGCATCTACTTCTTAGAAATATAATTTATTATATTATTGCTCTATCTTCTATCTGTTATCTACTCCTCCGCTAGTCATCCGCGAAAACCAACCTAAGACTCCTCGGATCTTAACACTAGGCCTAATAGTTTACTTTATATTAGCTAGGTTGCCTATTAGGTTAAAAGTAATAAAGTAGAACTATTAAATAATGTTAATTACAGCTTAATTTTAAGTTCTAGAGCTAATCTTTTTAAGCTAAAAAATAAATAAAGAAACGTGTTTCTATAGAATAAGCTTTTATATTTATACTACCTTTTTAGTAAAGCTAGAATCTATTGCTTTCTAGAAACTAGCATAGGTCTTAGATTTTAGCGTATTAAGTATAGAATGTAGCTTTCTAGGAGCTACGCTGTGCCTAAAGCTTACTTTTTAAAAAGACTTAGCGGCCTAGTACGTTAAAGTAAATATTATAAAATGTATCTACGTAAGTAAATAATATCTTATTAGGTGCAATGTATATAATCTTACCTATTAATAGTAAAGCTTCTAAATATCTGTATAAAGCTAACTTAACTAGATAGATAAAATATATTAAAGATAAGTAGCTGCCTATAGTTTTAGACTAGGTTGCTTAGCTAAAGGGTGCTAATAAATATTATAAATAGCGTAAAAGATTAGATACTAAATAGTGTTAGAAACCGTTCTTGCGTTAATAGGGTAAGTTATATAGTATAGTACTAGGCTAGGCTACGAGGGTGGCTGCAAATGTAATAAAGTTATTAGTATTTTTAGATTGTTAAAGTGTGGTTACGTTTACTTATATAGGTAGCTTTTCTATTACTCTATAGATTTATAGTTTACTCTATTTCTTAGCTATTTTCTTAGTTTTATAGTCCCCTAAAAAGACTAACGTATAACTAACATAGCTATAACTATCTCTAATATGCATATAGTATGTTGTTAAGTAAAAAGAGACTACAAATTAGACTAAGCGTACTAGGTTCCAGGTTCTATTAACTTTATTAGATAAGGTCGTGTAAAAATCTTTAACTATTATTATCTTATATAGTTTGTCCTGCGTTTCTGTTAGCGCGCATATAAGATGCCGGGATAAAAAGGCTTACTCTAAGGACTATGGCGCCTTATATAATACCTGCTATAGGGTACTTAGCTTTCTACAGTGCTGATTTAACTTGTAAAAAATTTATAACGTTGACTTTAGCGTCTTCGATTGCGTAACTAAGTAATTAACAATTAGCAATAATGCTCTTAGCGCTATACTTAGTAAGGTAGATTACAAGGCTGCTATAGAGGCCCTTAAGACCTCCAACGATGACATAATATGTATTAGGACCTAAGTTAACCGTCCTGCGTGGCGGTCTAATTGGTACCGCGATTCTTGAACCTTTATCATCCGCTATCACGACCTTGCCTATATGGTAACCACTACGCATGTATGCGAAAGAAGACGGTATATCAGAGAATGAATACACCGTTAGTCAATAAATTGGCTTAAGATGGGCCTCGTTGACTAGTTTGAATGTTCGCTCCAACAGACTAGCAAAGGTTAGCTCGTTCTAGATTTCTCCACCTCTGCACTCACTCTAGAATTAACGTGTCATTGATTTGCTTGCTATAGGAAAAGTCTACGCCGCGGTAGAAACAGTTCCTGTCAAATGGCTCCATGGAAAGGAAGTTCTGGTCCACGATATCTTTCTTCCAATCTCAACCATGTGCCCTCCATCGGCACAAATTCTCCATGCCTCGTCAAGGAGTTCGCCAGTCAAGGAGTTAAGAATAACGTCTAAACCTTTGTTCTCGGTGGCTGAAAGTATCTCCGCACCAAAAGCAGTCCTGCGTAACAAAAACAACCGGTCGTATGGGATGCCATAGTTCTATTGCAAGAAATCTCGCTTTTCCTGTGTAACAACCGTGACAAAAATCTCCGCACCAGCCCATTATGCGAGTTGTAGGGCTGAGAGACCCACTCCTCCAGCTGCAGAATGGATCAAAACAGACTGGCCTTCCTTCAACCCGCCGATGTCGAAGAGTGAGTACATCAAGGTGAGGTAGACTAACGGAATCGTCGCGGCTTCCACGAAGCTCATTGTCTCAGGAATATGGTGTGCTCTTTCAATAGGACATTGCATCCGGTTAGCAAAAGTTCCGTTTTTGAGGAGCGCAACGCGATCGCCGACGCGGAATTTCAAAGAACCCTTTCAGACCCTTCGGACGATGCCTGCGCCTTCAAGTCCTAAGAGATGCTCATTCTCCGGTACGATACCCATGGTGACTGCAACGTCTTTGAAGTTGAGACCGGCTGCTTTGATATCCACCTCATTGTGAAAGTCTAGAATAGACTCATCTTCAATCGTTTGCTAAAAAGAGTACAAATAGTCCAGAGTCCCTAGACGCTCTCTTTGTAGCTTGCCAATTCCTTCGATGTTTCTCAATTCCCTTGTGACTGGTGCACCGCCGGTCTCGTCATCGTTTTTGGCGGCATTGACAAGTGTGTCGGGGACGATACGAGAGATATGCAGTATACTTCCACGCTCTGCAAACTCGCTGTCGATCAAAGTCTTGCTGCGTGTAGTTGTGAAGTGGCGAAGGAGCCGTTCAATTGCCAGGTGTGTCGACGGACCATGGCGAAACTCAACATCGAGCATTACCAAGTCTACAGCTCGGTCTTCAGCTCTGATTGTGCGGAACATTCCGTGGACCAGTGCGTTGTCTGGGTTACCCAACATCTGCGAGCCCTCGCTGACCCAACACAAATGACAGCCCTGCAGGGTAATCGACCTTGAAGACTCCCATTGGCGCTCAGAGATCGATCTTAGCAGAGACGATGATGATTCCTCTAAAGCCAGGACGATGCTCCTGGGTTTAAGGTGTGGAAAAGGGTAGACATGCTCGATCACTTTCCATTGCGCCTGTCGAAGGACATTCTTCAGTCCATCGCTCAGGCGTTTGCGGCCGGTCAGGTGCATAATATTGACCTCTTGGGCGATGAGATCGTCCTTAGTCTCATCCGAGACTGTTGCAAAGTAGGAATTCGGCGTCTACTCCTGCGGTAATCTGCGGATCCCGTTGTACCCGGCACCCGCGAGGGCGGAATCTAAACTTCCATCATGTGGCAAGGTTGGTGAATTGGGATTAGATAGAATGGCAGCGCTTGAACCGCTTCTATTGTTGGATTCAGACGAATAAGGTTTAATAAAATTGCTAATATTTTCGTAACGACTTAATTTATATTACCGCGGCATCAACGCTGTAAAGAAAGAATTACTTAAAAAATTTATACATTAACAACGTAGTTATAGGTAATACTAAGTTATAAAATCCCTAACTTCTAACATATAATATTCTTATATCTTATCTAGTAAAAAGCACAGGCTTTGCTAAGTAGAAGTGTCTTAAATACTAATATACAATTATAGAGCACTACTTGTACTAGCCCTTTACTAGGAAATTCTATTATAATTAATAATTATTTTAGAAGGCCTCAACTTGATTTAATTAGACAACTCTAGGCTACTCTTTGTGCACACCAGCCCTTGCTTATCCTTCTAAGATATTACTAATTTTCCTAATAAATGCTGCTGTAAAAGGGAGTAACGATTTTGTTTATAGTAAAGATGTTGCGCGGTTGCGCTCGTCCTATCTCTACGTCGTAATAGATCCTAGAAGTGTATCAGCTGCCTTAACCATAGATAAGCTTACTGTAGTAGGCTACGAATATTCTATGAATTACGCGTAGATCATAAATATAATTCTAGATAAGCTTACGTAGGCCAAGAATATTGCATAAATTACGCGTATATCATAAACATAATTATGAAGGCCTAATGGAGGTTGCCTTACGAGAGGCCTAATAGAGGTTACCTTATAAGCAGGAGTTAGGTCCTAAGGGCCAATGCCGTCCAAAGTCTAGGAGAGGAAACCGAAACAGATCGCTTAAGATAACTATGCAGAATTGTGCATCCTTCCAGAGTTCAAATTAACCAACTATAACTACATATTTAATACAGCATGCGCATAGCGACTGCATTGGAGTTTGCATCAGCGATGCCGACGGAACTCTATGCATTTACAAAAGTTAATTACCCTGTAAGGAAACCCCCATTTCATCCTATTACCCTAATACATGTTATAGAGGGGTGACACGCCGGGAGGTCACATATCAGGAGGACTAAGACGTTCTACGAATTAGAGGTTCTACAACTTATATTTGTTGGATATAATTTGTAAGTAACGCTTAGTAGACTAGCTACCCGATATGTGACATCCCGGCGTGTCACCCCTCTGTACAAATGCCAACTGTATTCCTGATATAGATTAGCGCCTCGGCACCTGTATGCACTTTATCAATTGATGTCAGATTTTATCAGTAGCGAACTGTTAGGACTAGGGTGGTAGATCCATTTACCAGCCTAGGTAGTTATTACGATCGTCGATAAGGCCAGAGTACTGTGGCACAGTACCATGGCCCAGGTGCTTATAAGGTCTTCCTAAGACCTCAACCTGTGTCCCTAGCTACTCCTTCGCTGGCTCAACTCTCGGACTATCTCCATTGCTACAATACTGAAGGGATGGTTACAGCAGCTGCTTCCAAAAAACAGCCTAAAGTGTGGACGGCAGCGGAGGATGATCTATTACGGGCTGCGCTTCGCGATCCTGGTATGTGTCATTGCGATATTCCACGCAGCTTGATTAGCATGTACAATTAGGCTACTGGCTAATTCCAAAACAGCCACAGATGGCTCGGTGAACTGGCATAATGTTGCGGCTCAAATACCTGGACGTTCGAACAAAGATTGCCGAAAAAGATGGGTGTACGCATTGGCGCTAAACATCACTAAGGGTTCATGGGAGCCGGCCGAGGACGATAGGCTCAGGACCGGAGTACGTCTTCATGGTACAAAGTAGGTACTCTGGAAAACTCTTTATACCCAGGGGCCACGCAGCAAGCTTGAAAGCTAGCACGGCAGTCCGGCTTGTGCTATTTATTAACGCTTCCTTTAGATGGGCCATAGTGTCTCGCCTTGTAGAAACCAGAAACGGGGACCGTGAGTACGGCATTCATGATTCATATACCGTTGCCAGATGACTAATTCTCAGAATGCTCCCGACGCTGGCATGAGAAGCTCAAGCCAAATATCGATCGTGGAAGATGGTCTCTCCTAGAGGTATTCAACACCTCTAGCATCGCTCTCCGCAGCGTGTACGGAACTGAACACTCGTTATAGGACGACATGCTACGCAAAGCGGTTCAAGCACACAACCGTCAATGGACTGAAATAGTGGAGCGGTATTTCCCGGAACGCACACCTATTTCAGCGAAGAACAGGTAAGTGGGCCCATATGCCTAACTTTGTCCATCATTCGCTGAACTGGCCCGCGACAGATATAAAAAGATCATCAGCGCTGCAACAACTGCAGAAGCTGACGACCCTACTCTTTCGAGCTCGTCTTCATCCATAGCGTGGGATGATTCGATCTGGAACAATACGTTACCGCTTGGCGTTGCAGGTTTGAGTATATCCAGCAGCGAGGTTCTTGGGTCGGATACTGGTGTTGCCTTGTGCGACATGCCCCACGCCGACCAAACATACGAGGCCGCACCCTCTGCCTCAAGCCTACAACATCTCGATGGTGGAGCGTATCAATACAGTCCGTACTAGAATGCCCAAGCTTCTAAACCAATACCTCGAAGTACTTCGTATCACTCCATGATTCAGGCAGGACAGCCGCAACGAACGCAAATATCCACCTCCTCTCCACAATACTATGGACATTAGAGATTATTGGAGTTTGAGGAGGAGAAGGATGAGGAGCATGAGCGAGTCACTAAAGCAAAGCTCGAGGTTGATTCGTCTATTTGATTGAGGCTATCGTTGAAGTTTTGTAGAGAAGCTATATAAAGCAGGCAACTGAGAATAGATGAGTGGCGGAGGAGAAGCAACTGAATATGGAATACGTAAAGTGCAGGGTGCCAAGGTCGTAGACAGCTTGTGGTAACGAATCTGTCTCAGTTTATCTTGAACGTCACCATGATCGCAAAGCGCATACATCCCATAATGTTAAAAACTGGCGAAGTACTGCTGAGAATAGCCTCCGATGGGCACTTGACACGGGGGTGGATCAAAGAGATCTTACTGTTATTACACTTAGCGAATAAATAGGTAAAGGTTATAGAGATTAAGACGCTTGGTTGGTTATTCCTAAAGTACCTTACGTATAAAAATAGAGAGTATCCTATTCGAAGTGCTAGGGGGCTTAATAGAGACCGTTGCCAGCAGTATGTAAGCTTTTTCGCATGTAATAGTTGAAAGAAAGATAGTAATTCTACACTGGTGTTGAACTAGCTATGCTAAGATTTCGGACCAAGAATCCAATTGCATTCACCAAGGAACTTGTTTCATCTCACGCTGCTCAAACTCCCAATAAGTTCCACCGGGATAGGCATCTTCACCGCCATCCTCCAGAAGCCTAAGGACTACCTCGGCGCCATCCTTGGGATCCTTGCCGAACTTGAGGAAGTTGTTGAATCGCGTCTTCATCAATCCCGGAGCCACTGCAAAGTACTTGATGCCCTTTCCTGCACCATCTTCTTTCGCAACGCGCACATCATCTAGAATTTGTAGCTGCACTGTCAATGCGTTCAGCGCAGACTTGCTGGCCGCATATGTGGGGATCTGGGCCATTTTACGAACCCCTGAGAGGCCGATGCTGCCGAGGCCCGACGAGATGTTGATGACTTTGGGTGCGGAAGATCTCAGCAGAAGTGAAGTGAAGGCTGCAATTACGACAGCGACGGATGCGGTGTTTGTGTTGAACACGTTGTTGTATCCCTTTCGGATGGCGGACAAAGAGCTCGTGTCTGGGAGTGCAACGATGCCCGCGTTGTTGATGAGGACTGCGAAAGTCAGGCAAACACGTGGAGCCATAATCCACGCTGGTCATACGTACCATCGAGTCTGCCATACTTCTCCTCAATAGCCTTCACAGCAGCAGAGATAGAGTCATCATCCGTGACATCGAGTTGCTGCGTATCGATGCTGGCTGTGACGCCAGCATCCTTGAGCTGCTTCACTGCCTCAGGTGCATCTTCGATCTTTCGGCATGAGAGGATATAAGTAGCGTTGGGAAGGCGTTGACCGGCGACCTCTAGAATCGCATGACCGTAGCCTTGGTTCTGGAATTGTAGGTATGGAGTTAGCCTTGGTCTCACATGTAGGAAGGTCACTCACTGCACCAGTGATCAGAACAATGGAAGACGACATGACAACGATGCTATGGGAACGACCAAGGCTGATTGTCAGGCACCTTGTGGATAAAAGAACAATACTTCTGAGAAGAGCGAACGGATACGTGCCCCATTAACCCCGTTGTACAATCTTAGTGCAATGATACAAAAGGTGGGGCCCTAACCATGCAAGGTTACAACTAACAGGGAATCGGGATGGGTGGCTAAGCGAAGAAGCGTTGTCAGCCAGTACCGTGGTAAGTTTCATAGCATCCGCTCCGCGCTATCTGAAGGAATGCTGACTCAATTGTGTGGTGAGAATTGCCTTCCTGCTCCTGCACGAGTATGCTGAGGCTGAAGACGGAAACAGCTTGGGGTCGGTTGGATGACTGCCAAGCCACCTTGGCCCCAGGGACCAGACTAAGACCAGACTAAGACCAGATCAAAACCCACTAAAGTTATTTGTGTGGTACGGATAACCTGAAACAACTTGAGCCCAAATGCCAATTTCAAGGCGAGCATTATTGCGAGACATGAGAACGTACGCGTTCGAGTGGTCCTCAAGCCACCCGTCGACGGCTTGCGCCTGCTGGCGATGGCGAACAATGTTGGTTACCCCTTTTCAAGACCGCGCTGTGAAGCTCAATATAAATAGAGCGTCTTGCGCATCATAAGGTTTCTCGCCGCCATAATGTCTTCCAGTTCTCAGCTTCAACATATCCAATTGCCAAGATCAGGAACAAGATGCTTGTCTCTTTCTTGCAGCTTCTGCACGTCTTACCGCTTTTCTTCGTCCTATCATGTGCTACTCTAATTATTGATGCATCTGCTTCCAGTGGTTCTCCCAGAGCGGTTTTCGATGCATTGCAGCGCCCAGAACTCGGCTTATCTCCCGCCACCCAAATCAGCCTGCTCGATTCGAACAGCTCTGCACCTGCGACCATGCGGTGGACGACACATAATGCCCCTACCTTCGCGGTACACGCGCGCCCTGCAACAGTGGCCGACGTGCAGGCTATTGTAAGGAGACCCTGATTCCGCAGTAGGGGAATGTCACAAAGGCTAATCCTATTCCTGCTTCAGGTCCGAACGGCAACCCAACTCGGAGCGCCATTCCTCACCATTGGCGGCTCGCATGGCTTTCCCGTAACCTTAGGCAACCTGAACGACGGCATTGCGTTGGATCTGTCGGCGTTGAAGCAAGTAAAAGTGGATATAGAAAAAGACACTGTGACTGTTGGGGGAAGCGTTACGTTTGGTGAGCTTTTGGGTCCCGTGGCGGCAGCGGGACGGGAGATCCAAACGGGCTTGCTGCCGTGCGTGGGGACTGTCGGAGCAACCCTTGGCGGTGGGGTTGGCCGCTATGCGGGACTCCATGGTATGATGCTCGACGCTCTTCAGTCAGCACTCCTCGTCACTGCTACTGGAGACTTGATGACAGTGTCCCGGAGCTCAAATGCGGACCTGTTCTGGGGTCTTCGCGGCGCAGGCTTCAATTATGGAATCGTCGTCGAGGCCGTCTACTCGGTCTACAAGGTTACCTCGCCGACGGTGATGAATGCGGACTTCTTGATACCACTCAATCAGAGTGCAGCCGTCACACGCTTTTTCAAACTGTATGAGAGTGTTATGCCAGCGGAACTCTCCATCATTGCTGCCGCTGCCAACAATGCGCAGTTTGGAGGACCCGCCATTCTCCTCAGCGTTGTCTATGTAGGGCCTCTGGAGACTGGGAAGACGTATCTGAAGCCTCTTTTGGAAAGTATAACGCCGACCCTCCAGAATGTGACGTCGATACCCTGGGACCAAGTATCAAGTCAATCGTTCTTCGCCTCTGCAAGTTCGTCGTGTGTAAAAGGGATCAATCGCAACGTCTATGGTGCCGGTGTTCGCAACTTCGATGTGCCTACATTCGATAACTTCTTCGCCAAGATTGGAGACTTCTATCAGCGCTATCCTGGAGCCGCCGGGACGGTGTTCTTCATCGAACGGTTCGCGACACAGGGCGTTCAGGCGGTACCGGATGACGCAACGGCCTATCCCCATCGCGATATCAATACGCACTTGTGAGTAAATTTGACTGTCGCAGAATTGGAGGACAACAAGCTGACCTGCGGATGACAGACTTTTCACCTATGCTTACGAGGATCGCAGTCTCGAAAGCCAAGTGACCAAGTTTGCAGAAGATCTGCGAGACTCCTTTGTCCCCACCAGCGGCTTCGCCACGCCCAAAGTCTACGTGAATTACGGTCACGGAGATGAGTCTCGCGAGACTCTGTTCGGGGAGCGGAAACTTCAGCGCCTTAGAGCGCTCAAGAAGCGTTTCGATTCGCATAATGTTTTTAGCCTCTATCACCCCTTGTAGAGCAGTACTTGGAAAGAAGGGTTGTTTACTATATTTCTTTGTATATTTCTAGCGCATAGACCTTAATTCAAATGCATCACAATCATCGCAATTCCTTTGCTCGGCGCACAAGAGCTACGTTGTCCGCAGTGTTCAGTCCACCAAAACCATCTGCTCCATGAACAGCCATATCGATCAGGTCCGACGCCAGATCTTCAACAGTGATAGTTTTTGCTTCTCCGGTAAAGCTTAGCAAGAAGCTTTTGACGTCTCCTTTTCCGAGCACAAAACCCGGACGAGCGATCAAGGTGTCGAAAGAGTCCTTCGTCGTGCTGGCAATGTTCAGCAGGGTGGTCTCAGTTTCCCCCTGTTTTAGCGTAAACATAGATCAAGTAACAGTGATGAAGACAGGTTCCTTGTCCTCGGAGAATGCTCACTTTGATGAGGCGCGATTCACGCATTGTCCATAGCTGCTTCTGCTGATCGCGTTCTGCCAGAGCTCCACTTGTATAGACGAAGCGAAAGCAGCCTTTACTTCCTGGCTTTGGAGCCAACGTCTCCGCGAACTTGCGCGCGGTCGCTACTGGATATACGAAATTCGCGTTGCGGAAATCCTCGTAGTTGGAGAACTTGGGAAGTAGACCTCCAATGGCCCTGCTGGATGATGAGCTCACAAGTAGATTATCATAAGCGCGTCAGCGTAGAATCATTGGCTGACCAGATGCATCCTACTGCGCCTTGCATGCGTGCTATTGCATCAGGATGATAGTCCCTAAAATCCTCGAGAAGGATATTTTCCCATTTTTCGTGATTGGAGATGCGGGGATCAACAACCGCTCTGCGAGAGAGGGACACGACGCTGGTCACCGCAGGATGTTGTAGTGCAGCGTAGAGGACCTCTCTACCAATAAAGCCGGTAGCTCCAGCGACTATCAATTTCATGGCTGACACAGCTTCAAGACTTGGAATGATGGTGGATTTGCTTGACAATGGCAGTGGTCTTAGGCGGTAAGTTGATCTTATGTATGATGGGATGGGGATGGGTGCCTGCAACCGGGGCAAGGATTGATACTGTTAGCGCTCGGACAAGGATCTGGGTCAGGCAAGTAGCACAATTTAGAAAAAGGACATATATATGGATTTACATAATACGTTACAAAGGGCAACATTGAAGTTCAAAACTGGATGATTGTCAATCACGTGACGCCACGAGGGGTCGGCCCGGAGTACTCCCGAGCACCGACTCAACACCATGGCTCTTATATCGCGATGTTCCGTGAGTTTGTTTCACTCGACTCGAGCTGTCTCTCGGTGCAGTCTTGTATTTGACAATGTACGAAACTACGAAAACCTAGTACACTGCTTCTTTCTTTGCGTGCTTTGCCATTGCCTCTCCTACCATCCTAACCTTCATGGCACCCCATGCTTTGCTCGTCAGCACAGCCGGCTCACTCCCATTCTCGCTCTTTTCAGCCCGTGGAATAAGCGGACTTTCGAGAGGTTGCATGAGCACATCGTTCTTCGGGCGTGTCCCGATTAAAACGCTGTACTTGTCGAATGGCTTTTGAGCGCCCGGCGCTTTGACGACGCGATGCTTTCCACTTTTCAAAACCTGGTTTGTGAAAACCTCCATTGCATCGCCGAGGTTTACAATGGCGCAGCCTGGCATTGGCTTCACCCAGAGCCAATTCTCTTCGGACTCCGCCCCTTGTGCTGTCATCGCATCCTTCTTAGTGATCTGCAGGCCGCCGAGCCAAGTGAACAGAATCGAGACGCTGGTGGCGTCCTTGTGGGCGGGGAACCCCAAGGGATCTTGGTTGCCAGGCTTCGCTCCAGGGTAGCGCAACACTCGCAGGAAGTCGCTTGATTGATCGTGGAGGCGATGCAAGTCGGTGAATGCTCCGGCAGGTAGCTTGAGCTCCTTTTCCAGGACGCTCAACACCACATTCGCAACCATGTTCCCGCTCTGGAGGGTCCATTTGAACTCCTCTGCGTATGGAGCGAGCCAAGGTGGTAGTTCAAAGTCTGTCTTCTCATCGGTGAGCATTTCATATTGCGGGATGTTGATGTACTCGGTGAACATGGCATGACCATCGGCGTCGACGAACTGGGTGAAGTAGCTTTGAAGTGGAGCCATTAGTCTATTGGTAATACTAACGGAATAGATGCAGTACTCACCCTCTGTCGAACACTCCTAGCTCGGGTCTCTTCAAGTACGTTCTCTTCTCCTCCACCGTCTTGTTTGGGAAAACGTCCCTTCCGACCTGACACGCCAGGCACGCATTCTCGTACATCTGTTGGCCTTGGGGATGGTCGAGCATGTTGAGGTAGAAGAAGCCCTCGCTTGTGCAAATGCGGAACACGCGTGCGCACTCCTCCTCGTCCAGCTCCATAAGCTTCGCCATAGAGATTTTCTCTAGCTCAATGGTGGGGACATCCTCCGGCCACGGTGCCGGGTAGAATTCTTCCATGGTTTTGGCACGCATTTTGGTTGGTATGCAGGGTTTTTCTTGAAGATTGAGTGTGTGCTATAAACAATAAATGCCAATTACATCGACTTGGCTGATGTGAAAATAATTAAGTATTGAACGGAAAGTAATGGAATTCGAGAGCTCGGCGAGGCTCTGGACACCTAAACAAAGCGCTTGAAGTCAGCCCAATTGCGAATTATCAAGACACGTGAAATTGGGACGTGGGGTTGGTCTGGTCCTGGTCTGGTCCCAGTGCGGTCCCCATTGCAGGATCGCAACCAACATCCTGCAGGTCAGCAAGAGGAGGAGCGTGGAGTGGGGAAATACGGCGGACAATTCCGCTATCACGGCAAGGGATCTGCAAAATCTCCCACTGGTCAAGCAGCAAAGGATTGCGTTATCGGCTCTACAGGTAAACAGTGACATGCATCCTCAACCACCAACAGACAACTTAGAAACGTACATTAAGGCTATCCAGGCTACGCGATTCGCAAGACCCCGACTGGGGTGCGTGTTAGTATGAACACACCCTATACCGTATTTTCTCGCGTATACCAACACACAAGCCCCGCTACCAATCGTTCTTCGAACTGAAAACTGAAAACGATGTCTGAAATTACGCGTCGGCTATCTATCAACGTCTGGTCTCAGTCTGGTCCGTTGTACTTTCGCGGTCAGCACGCAACTCCTCGTATGTTCTGTCCTAATGATCTGCGTTCGATCCAACATTGACCATGATTTAGACGCTGGCAGCATGAAACACGACCGGGAACATGGAAGACAAGCATCGTTTGTGAGGTAAATTGACGGTTGACGAACTTGTAGGAGTACAGGTTGAATAGTCGGTGAGCAACTGTGCAGTGTGAACCGACCTCTCAAGCTATTTAGATGTTAGTTCATATAGGAAGAGACAAACACCCAATACTTGATCTTCATCTCTAACCGTTGATCTGCTTCACCATAGTTCCATTTCGTTTGATCATTCAACCATAACGTATTGTTCTGATTAAATAGCATATCACATCTGCATCATGGCTCCAGATCTTAACCTTCTCAAAGATCCTGCCAGCGGTGCTCCATCAGAAGTATCTGGTGAAGCAGGCTTCGTGAAGAACGGGAACTTCTCTTCCATGGACAGCAGTGCTTCTGAACCAAACGGCACCAATGGTACTACCAAGGGCATGAATGGTCATGGCAGCCGTCCTGAACTCAAGCCCGTGGCCATCTGCGGCATGGCCATGCGGCTTCCTGGAGGTGTTCGTTCTGCTGAAGACTTCTGGGACCTCCTCTACAACGGTCGAGACGCTCGCGGCCCTGTCCCCGCCGACCGATACAATGCCGCCGCATTTGACAACAGTCTTGGAGGTCATGGCGCGATTCCACCTAAGGAGGGTTACTTCCTGGACGAAGATCTCTCAACGATCGACACTACCTTCTTCAGCGTAGGCAAAACTGAGCTCGAAAAGGTAGATCCACAACAGCGTCAACTGCTTGAAGTGACGCGAGAGTGTTTTGATTCAGCGGGCGAAGTCGACTACCGTGGCAAAGATATTGGATGCTATGTTGGTACCTTTAGCGAGGATTGGCTGTACAGCGCGTCCAAGGAGACTCTGGCTAATGGCGGATACACCATGACAGGTCATGCCGACTTGATGATCGCAAACCGAGTCTCGTATGAATACGACCTGCAAGGCCCAAGCATCGTGGTGAAGACAGGTTGCTCAGCCTCGTTCATAGCATTACACGAGGCTTTTCGCGCTTTACAAAGCGGCGACTGTTCAGGTGCTCTCGTCGCTGGCACGAGTCTGATCATGGGTCCGACAACAACGGCTGCCATGTTTAGTGAAGGAATCTTGTCGCCAGAAGCTTCGTGTAAGACGTTTGACGCTAGTGCAGACGGATTTGCACGTGCGGAGGCTATTACATGTGTCTATGTGAAGCTTCTAGAAGATGCGGTTCGCGATGGAAATCCAATTCGCGCTGTTATAAGAAATACAGGAACCAACAGCGATGGCAAGAGCGCCGGCTTGATGGCACCGAACGGGAAGGCCCACGAGTCGCTTATGCGAAAAGTCTATCTAGAAGCTGGCCTGAAGCCTGGCGAAACAGGCTACGTTGAGGTGAGTTGTCTGAACGTCGTGACCCTTCCGCATCTAATTATGCCGTGGTCTAGTGTCACGGAACTGGTACTGCTACTGGCGACCCTATTGAAACTAATGCCGTTGGCAATGTTTTCAGTGAGCACGGGGTTTATATTGGCTCCGTCAAGCCTAATATTGGGCATAGTGAGGGATCTTCTGGTATTAGCAGCTTGATCAAATCAGTACTTATCCTCGAGAACAAGATCATACCTCCAAACATCAAATTCAATCAGCCTAACCCCAAGAGTACGTCTCACGTTTGTTCTTCGCTCCACCCTATGTCACGCGCCAAGCTGATGCAAAGTCTAGTTGCCTTCGCCGAGAAGAAGCTCACTGTACCGACACAGCCCACACCATGGCCTACCGACCGTAAAGAGCGTATCAGTATCAACTCATTCGGAATCGGCGGAGCCAACGCCCATCTAATCCTGGATGCGTACGATGCTCCAAGAGATGCCAAAAACGTCTCAGAATCTGAAGGCCCGCATCTATTGCTTTATTCGGCCAACACGCAAGCGTCCCTTCAACGTCAAATCAAGAGCATCGCCACATACCACGACAGCAACTCGAAGCATTCCACAACGGATCTCGCATACACTCTGGGCTTGCGTCGTGAACACTTGCTCCATCGTGCCTTTTCTATAGTCCCTCGCCCTGGCAAAGATAGCAGCTCACTAGGTTCGCCGTCCCCTGCTGTCAAGGCGTCAGCAGCTACCAACAAGCTCGTCATGGTGTTCAGTGGCCAAGGCGCTCAGTGGGCTGGTATGGGTGCAGATCTAATCCAAGACGACCAAGCCTGGCGAGACGACATTCGCTCGATGGACCGCGTGCTCAGCAGCTTGATCCATCCACCGGTCTGGACGATCGAAGAAGAGCTCTTGAAATCGCCAGAACACAGTTTGGTGAACCGTGCTCAGCTATCGCAGCCTCTTTGCACCGCGCTCCAAATCGCCCAGGTCAACGCACTTAGTAGATCTGGTATCTTTCCTGCTGCCGTCGTCGGTCATTCCAGTGGCGAAATTGCTGCAGCTTACGCCACTGGTGCACTCTCAATGGCAGAAGCTATTACAATTGCCTACTACAGGGGACTGGTAACGAAGAAACAAACGATGCAAGGCGCCATGGCTGCAGTCGGCCTGTCTGCAGCTGAAACGCAAGAATTCCTGGGAGACGGCGTCGTAGTGGCGTGTGAAAACTCGCCCAGTAGCGTCACTATCTCTGGAGATGCGGACAAGGTCGCGGCAGTCTTAGAGGCCGTTCGCCGGGAAAATTCCAGTGTGTTAGCTCGCCTGCTGAAAGTCGACATGGCTTATCACAGTCATCACATGAAAGCTCTGGCTGAGCATTATCGCAATCTCATGGATGCCGAACTTCAGGAGAAAGGATGGGAAAAGCATACGCCGCTTATCCCCATGCATTCGTCCGTTCACGGCGGCATTATCGATACGGGCAAACAGCTGGGACCAACGTATTGGATCAACAATCTCATATCTCCGGTCAAATTCCATACTGCGGTCGAGTCAATCCTGGAACAATTCTCCTCGACCCTGTTTGTTGAAGTTGGCCCTCACTCAGCACTCGCCGGCCCCTTACGACAAATTTGCGGTGGGAAAGGAAGACCGTGCACATACGTACCTACAATGGTGCGAGGCACAAGTGGACAGGAATCTTTTCTATCCGCCATGGGACAGCTATATCAGCAGGCGGTTCCCATCAAGCTCGAATCCATCTTTGAGAAGGGTAAGGTACTTCACGACTTACCAACATACGAGTGGGATCACAGTGCCTCGTTCTGGCATGAGTCTCGCGTGTCTAAAGATTGGCGCTTCCGTGCCTTCCCCAACCACGTACTGCTAGGCGTGAAGATTCCAGAAAGCACATCGGTGCTGCCTGTTTTCCGTAACATGATCAATCTAGAAGATGTTCCTTGGCTCGCAGACCACAAGGTACGATCAGACATCGTGTTTCCGTTTGCAGGCTACTGCTGTATGGCCGGCGAAGCGATCCGTCAAATCACGGGAATGGACCAAGGTTACGCCCTTCGACATGTGCGAGCATTATCGGCGCTCGTGCTCGCGGAGAACAAGCCCGTTGAGATCGTAACCACGCTGCAACGCCATCAGCTCACCGACTCGAATGACTCTGATTGGTACGATTTTACCATTTCCCATCACGCGGGAGCAGCGTGGGTGGCAAATTGCCGCGGTCAGGTGCGAGCAATCGATCGGCCAACTGAAGCAGCCCTGAAATATCCAGAGCCACTGCCACGGAAAGTAAAGGCGTCGCGGCTTTACAGCGCCTTGAGCCGCTCAGGCATCGTCTACGGACCAGAGTTCCGCAACCTCGAGGATATATCTGCTTCACCGGCTGAGAAGATTGCCGTATCCAGCGTCGTCCCCAGAAAGGATCATCAGACCGCACCGTTCCTATTCCATCCCGCAACCATGGACTCCTGCTTCCAGCTCTTCATTGCAGCTATAGCACACGGAGCTGGCCGCAATCTCAGTACAACGGCGGTACCGACTTGCATCGAGGAGATTGAAGTACACCACACATCAGACGACATGACCTGCCGCGCTTGGTGTCTAGATGAAGAGCGCGATATCGGAATCGATTGCACCGCCAACGGTGCCTGCTTGCTGCGTGTCCGTGGTATGGAACTCTCGGGCCTGGGTGACGAGGACGATCAGCCATCCATGCTCGGCGCAGGCGAACTAGACCACAATGCTGCCGCTCACTTGGAATGGCTCCCGGATTTCGACTTCACCGATGTCTCCAAGACATTCAAGACGTTGCCCGCCATGCCATTTGAAGTCAGGCTGCAGGAGGAAATGACGTTTCTATGCATACTTGATTCCGCCGAGCGCTTGGAAGGACTGGAAGCGTGTAATTGGCATTTTGACAAATTCCGCGAGTGGTTGGATGTCGAGATTGCGATTGCACGCGATGGAAAGTATCCAGTGTTGGAGCCTGAGCATGTGAGCGACCTGATGCGACTTCCCAAGGCGGATCGCGATAGGAAAATCCGAGAATTGTACGCCCAGCTGTCCGCAGTCTCAGCCAAGTGGGCCATCGCAGAGTGCACTATGCGAATATGGGAGAAGATTGACCTCATATTCACTGGCAAGAGCAGTACGCTCGACATACTGATGGAAGGGAACGTTCTTACCAAAATATACGACGCCATCTCGATCGGACACGGCGAGTTTGTCCGCCTCCTCTCTAATAGCAAACCTAACCTCCGCATCCTCGAAGTCGGTGCTGGTACTGGAGGCACGACAGAGATGATTCTTCGAGACCTGACTGCATCGGGAGGTGAAGCTGCGTATGCAAACTATACGTTCTCTGATATTTCTGCCGGATTCTTTACCCAGGCAACTGAGCGTTTCTCGTACGCGCCAAATATGGAGTACAAGGTTTTTGACATCTCGAAGGACCCGTTCGAGCAGGGCTTCAAACCAGACTTCTATGACTTAATCCTCGCTCCCAATGTTGTGCATGCCACAGCCAATCTAAATGTGACCCTGGGAAATCTGGAGCCGCTTCTCAAGGCCGATGGACTTCTAGTATTGACGGAACTATCCGCGGTTCTCCGTACACCAAACTACACTTTCGGAAACTTCGATGGGTGGTGGCTAAGCGAGGACGACCGCCCATGGCAACCTTACATCGATGTTGATCGTTGGGATCTGGAGCTCAAGGCTGCTGGATTCTCTGGTGTTGACACCGCGGTATTCGATGCTCCCCTACCAGAGCGTTGCTGTGCTGCCATTGTTTCCCGACCAGCAAGGAACGTGTCTCGAACAGGTACCGACCGCATCACGGTCGTGTGCAGCGAGCCACGATCAGGCATCTCCCAGTCGATTATCTTGTCTTTGGAGCAGGCTCAGTACACGGTGGACACTGTTCAGCTAGGAGATGCGCTTCCTGAGAAGCAGGACGTCCTTTGCACTCTTGATCTCGAAGCGCCTTTTTTCGACAAAATAACTGCGTCGCAGCTCGCCGCCTTCCAAGCTTTCAACACTCATCAGCAGACGGGCGGACAAAAGGTCTTGTGGCTCATGCCACCTACGCAGATTCGTTGCAAGAACCCGCGAGGTGCGCAGACTATTGGACTTGTTCGCACAATCCGAGCTGAGATGGGTCTGGCTCTCTTCACCTTGGAAATCGACGTCGAGGAGCCAGAGTTCTTCGACTTGGTCCGCAAAGTCATGTCGAAAGTGCAGCGCTCCGATGATGTAGAGCAGACTCTTGAACCAGATAGAGAGTTCGCAGTCGATCAAGGCGTTATCAAGATTGGCCGGTATCATCCCTTTTCACTCGAGAAGGAACTTCAGGCGCAACAAGAAAAGGACACAGTAGATGTGGTGAAGAAGTTGAGCATTACAAAGCCTGGATTGCTGGATACGTTGGGTTGGTCTGGCGAGGAGCGGCCAGTCTCGATAGGGCCTGATGAAGTCGAGATTCAGGCCAAATCTATCGGTCTGAACTTCAAGGTAATAGCCCATCGTCGATACTGCCTAGCAGGTGCTGACAGAAAGAACAGGACGTCGTTCTCGCTATGGGTATAATATCCGCTGGCCCTGGCGACGACATTCCTCTTGGTCTCGAAGTAGCCGGTGCCATTTCCAGGGTGGGGTCCAACATAAAGCATCTGGCAGTAGGCGACCGAGTCATTGCTCTTTCTCCCGGCGGATGTGCGGCAACAAGTACCATATTGTCGGCTGCCGTCTGTGCCAAGATCCCTGCAAAGCTCAGTTTTGAGGACGCCGCAACACTCCCCATCTGCTATGCAACTGCGTATCAATCCCTGGTCAAGGTCGGTCACCTGGAGGAGGGACAGAGTGTGCTCATCCACTCTGCTGCAGGTGGCGTTGGTCATGCCGCCGTCAACATCGCTCGCATGCTTGGGGTCGAAATATTCGCCACGGTGGGCAGCGATGAAAAGGTGGAATATCTGGAAACTAAGATCGGAATCCCTCGCGATCACATCTTCCATTCAAGAGATGAGTCTTTCTACAGTGGCATTATGCAAGCGACGAACGGCCGTGGAGTAGATGTTGTCCTCAACTCCCTCTCCGGAGAGCTCCTCCACACCACCTGGCAGTGCGTTGCTGAATTCGGCAAGCTTATCGAGCTTGGAAAGCGCGACGCTGTTGGTTCAGGCAAACTTGAGATGCGACCGTTTCTGGCCAGCAGATCTTACTGTTGTGTCGACCTATCGCACCTGACCAAAGACAAACCAGACCGGGCTGGAGCTTTACTACGAAACATTCTCGCCCTGTACCGGAACGACTGGGTGAAACCAATCGCTCCCACAGCAATCTTTGATGCCGAGGATGCTGCTGCAGCGTTCCGACACCTTCAAAATGGTGACCATATCGGAAAAGCTGTTCTTCGCATTCCTGAAAATGCTTCCAACCTTGCTACGACGTCCAAAAAGGCTGCCGCACCACTCCGACTCGATGGCAATGCCGCTTATCTCTTGACCGGAGGTCTCGGTGGGCTCGGAAAGTCCATTGCTACATGGATGGCCGAGCGAGGAGCCCGATCGCTCATCTTCTTATCGCGAAGTGCAGGAGCCACGCCGGAGGATGAAGCTCTGCGCGAGGAGCTGAGAGCCGTGTCTTGCAGTGTGTCGTATATCAAGGGCGAAGTGCAAGACCGCGCAACAGTGGAGCGAGCCATCGCAGCCGCTGACGGCAAACCGATCCGTGGTGTACTTCATCTTGCCATGGTCCTTCGCGACGTCGCCTTCAACAAGATGACGATCGAGGAATGGACTGCCGCCGTGAGCCCCAAGGTCGACGGAGCATGGAACCTTCACCATGCGCTTGAGGGGCAGCCGCTGGACTTTTTCTTCCTTGCCAGTTCCCTTAACACCGTCGTCGTGAACCCGGGTCAATCCAGCTACTGCGCCGCCAACACCTTCCTAGAAGCATTCGTGCAATACCGTCGCGACCAGGGCCAACCCGCCTCCGTGCTCAACATCGCACCTGTGGATGACGTTGGTTACGTTGCAGACAACGTACATGCCTTCAAGAACATGAAGGCCCAAGGAATCTGCTCGTTGGGTGAGGCATCGTTCTTACGCTTCCTTGAGCTCGCGCTTCTTGAGCCTGTCACGGCAGGGGACAACAGCAACTGCAAATCCGAACATGTACCAAGCTGGAAGACAAAAGATCAAATCATCATGTGCCTTCGCAGCGAGATGGACCTCGATGACCCCAACAATCCAACAACATGGCGCCGTGATCGCCGCATGGGCACATACCACAACATCCGGTCCAATGCTGCTGGGGATGCCGGTGCATCGTCCAACTCTTCAAACCTCCTGAAAGCCTTTCTCGGCAAAGCAGTGATTCAGCCTGAGATCTTGCAAGAGGAGGCAAGCATAGTTTTCCTGGCTCAGCAGATCGGACGTAAGGCGCTCGACTTCATGCTTCGCGAGCTGGAGGAGGGCGAGGAGGTGGATGTGAGCCTGAGTCTCCAGGAGATTGGCTTGGACAGCTTGATGGCGATCGAGCTGCGTAGATGGTGGAAACAAGCATTTGGCTTGGAAGTGAGTGTGCTTGAGATTTTGGGTAGCGGCGTGCTAGCAGGGCTTGGCAAGGTAGCGGCAGATAGTCTGTTTCTTAAGTACACAGCATAAGCACCTATACAGGTCGCTATTCTCTACACAATGGGGCGTATGAGACGTAACGTATCATTGATGCATGAACAAATTTGGGGATTGGAGTCTCGCGGTATCTCATAACCATAACAATTTTACATACATTAGTGCTGCTACCATAATCTATAGCCTATTTTTTATGAAAAGTACATATAATAAAAAAACTTAATACTTAACATAGTACCATACCTGTAGTAAGGAGCTATTTAGATGTGAAGGGCCGATATATATAGAGAGGCCTAGGTAATTGTTCATCCGATCCGAATCACGGGATCTAGTTACGTAACTAGCTAGCTCCGTGATAAATAATAAGTAGCTGCACTACGGTTGTAGTTACAACTCTTTAGCTACAATAGCTAAGTTAAACATAAGTACAGAACCTTTACGATCATTATGTTCGCCTTTCTTGTCGCAATCTTTCTTTCCCACACATTGTGTGAAGCAAGCAATCCCCTTAACTGCACTGGAGCGAAGGCGCTTTCGCCACGCTGCCCATCCAACGAAACACCATACCTCCGCGACTTCTTCTACGTCGGGGGTCGCTACATCGAGAGCCCTATCGGGCATCTAACCGTTGACCAAATCTACGTCGAGAAGCTGTCGCCAATCAGCGGGTCGCGCCACCCCCACCCACTGGTGTTCTTCCATGGCGGCGGAACCTCCGCAGTGAGCTGGCTGAACACACCAGACAATAGGTAATGATTTCCCAAAGCGCCGGGTTGCCGCTCCACACTTCCCCGTCCCGCTGATCCTCTCCCAAGAAAAGGATGGGCTTCGTATTTCGTGGACGAGGGCTACCATGTCTACCTCGTCGACGCATACACCGGCGCCCGCAGCGCAGCGAACAACTTCGCCACCTTCAACATGAGCACCGGACAGTCATCTGAAGTCGCCCAGTCAGGTTTCACCGCTCCTTCGGCCAATCACACGCAATGGCCTGGCAGCGGCATCGACAACGGCGACCCGTTTTTCGACGCATTCAAAAAGGCCCTGATTCCGTGGACCACCAGCTTCTACGCCCAGGAGATGGCCATGCGTGCCTCAGGGTGCGAGCTGCTGGCGCTTCTGGGAACACCTGCCTATCTGATCTCGCACTCTCTTGGGTCTTTTTATCCAATTCTGCTGACCAACGACTGCCCGCAGCTGGTTAGGGGTAGTATTAATCTGGAGTCGGCCGCTTCGCCGTTCTGGCGGTACAATATTCGGAGCCTGGGCGGTACGCCACAGTCCCCGTGGGGTCTGACGTTTTCCCCGCTTGACTACGTCCCGCCGATCAAGGACGCATCGGGTACGCAAAGCCCCTTTTTCTCCAGGCTTTCCCCCACCTTCATTCTTCGTGTCTTGAAAGGCTACCGGCTATTTTTGCCCGGCTGTGGTTTCTTTTGCAAAAGGCGCGTCTTTGTTGTGTTCTCGGCACCCGCTGATCCTGATCGCAGAGCTCAAAGTCGAGTCCGTGGGCAACGAGACACTCGAGCACAGAAATTGTTACCAGCAGGTTGCCCCGGCACGTCAACTCCCCAACGTGTCCAGTGTGCCCTACTTGGCGCTGTCGAGCGAGGGTGGCGACTACTGGACTCATGGGCACTGCATCGTTGATTATCTAAAGCAGGTGGGAGGGAAGCCTGAGTGGATTAAGCTTCCCGACGTCGGAATCAGAGGAAATGGGCATTTCATGCACCTGGAGCTGAACAACCTGAAAATTGCTCATCTTGTCAAAAAATGGATAGAAAATCAGGAGCGAGACAGGAAATCGAGACTTGTGTAGGCATTGTTATCAGCACTTGATGCGATAGATAGCCTGACCGAAGGAATCTCAGATTACCATTCTTGATTGGCTAAGACCTTCCCATCAAAACTGCTGTGTCTGCATGCAAAATCTCTGCATTTCGGTCAACTCAGTAGCTGCGCTACCTAACTTCTTGTAGCCCGTGTCTTCCTGCTTCTTTGATATTATAATGCGAGTAGCGTTACAAATTCTACAGAACGACAAGAGCTTGTGGCATGCACTAGAAGTTTCGCATCTTGATTCTGTAAAGGGTATTATGTGAATTCAGCATGTTTCCTAAAGACCTACCCTTTAACGCTTTCTCCATGGCTCGAAGTAACACGGTGGCATCGCTACCTCCATCGTTTCTGTCTGCAAGAAGTAGTTCAGCTTATTTGGCTCCCAACGAGAACGTCTTTCGAAGACAGTGAGCCGCAGTTGTTACTTCTACCTCACCGTTCTTGATCGACTTATTGACGAAGCCCGCGACGCTATTCTAGCTGACCGTGTAAGCGTATTCGGCCAACATCAAGTAAATAGTTTTATACAAGGTCGGCAACATCATCGTCCCCTTCTATTAAAGCTACAAGTGGGTACGTACAAGCGCTACAAGAAGGTTTGGAGGCGCACTTGTTTTGTGTACCGTCTGGTGGCTATGCATAAGTTGTCCCGTCTCCACTACGTCGTGACCGATGCGCAGTCAGTTGCAATAGATCGCCTGCTACCTGCACTTCGCAACGCTCAGAATAAGATAGGGAGAGGCAGCCTGTTGCGTGCTGGCAAACGGCAAGATACGCCAGACGGGTAGCCTACGCAAGAAGAAGGACCGACCTCATTGGGGGATCTTTGCCTGGAGCTCTGCATCTCGTTGCTGGACCACTGCCTGTAGAGGGATGTCTACGATAGCCTCGCAGTTAACCTCCTGGCCGTCCTCGGAATTGACAGCAAAAACGGCGGCTTCCGGGAACCGGTCTCTTACACTCCACATCTTTCCGCGTTCATCAAACTCGCCCAGATCCTTGTTATGCAGAAAGCGATACGCGCCGCCGAGTCCGGACTCGTTGAATTTCCCGCAGACTTGTTAGACGAAATACAGGACCGATTCATGGTATACGGGAGCCGGTCCCCGATGAATTGGGCGCAGAAGATCCGATCGTATGGATGCAAGGTTCGCGACAACACCACAAGCTTGGGTCATATCGTGTGGTGTGATGATGGAGAGCATCTATCGTACAAGGACTGTGAGCTGTCCATGACTCAGCTTCGTTGGTTTCTGCACGGCCATGTAGAGCTGGCCCAGGAGCAACTCCACGATCCTCTCTTTGTAGCTCCGGATTCTGATGCAGAAGATAGAGCGGCGGCTCAGGCAGCTAAGGCCCGCTATATCTAGCCTTAGATATTCAGTATATGTTACGTCTATTTATGCTTATAACCTTGTAGCCTTTGAATATACTTTTAGTTAAATAAATATGTATCTTGAGAGTTTTTAAAGATGTGAAAGAACAATTACTCGGTATCCCTGCCGTTTTGCTTCAGCAACAACTCCCGCCTCAGCCTGGCTTCCTCGCTTTCCAGCCAATTCAACTCCGTCTTCCTCTGCGCCTCCACATATGGTGATGGCCTCATCTGAGTCTGCAACCCAGATTCCTCCAGCCTCGTCCTCATCCTCGCCGGCGGCAACGATGTAGGAACATCTCCTTCCCGCGCATTTACTTCCGCAAGCTCTGCTCTGCCGTGCGATGGCGGCAGCTCATTGATCTGTCCTCTCCCTTCCGAAAGCTCTCCTCTCCCATGCGACGGCGGCAACTCCTTGATCTGGCTCGAAGAGTCAAGCTCAGACGTCGTGTTCCTGCGTGAAACCGCAGTTATAAAAGAGGCGTCTAGTTCAGGTTCTTCGGTGTATCCCCCTGGCGAGACTGGCCCGAGTTTGTCGTGCTCGAGTGCGGCATAACGGCGTTTGTTGCGTCGGACCCGAAGAGCCCACTAGATGCCGCCCACCACGAGGGCGACTGTCAGAATCGCGCCGATGATCTGGCCGGCGAGGGCTCCCAAGGATGCGAGATTAAATATGGGTGGAGGCTGTTTCTATTCAATGCCAACAGGTTTGTGGCACCCGATCTCTGGATGCAATGAATGGTGCTTGTTACCTTTGGCTGCTTGTTGACCGTTATTTAGTTAGTACACTCTACACAATCGCTGCACATTTGCTGCTTTTCCAGTTTTTCGAATCGTACTTTCATCTATTAATTTTTTTCTACTACATGATCATTGACGAACCTTGCACTACTCCTCACGCTGAGCGCCAGTGACAAGCGTTAGTGGGCTACAATAGTCTTAGTCTGCTAGATACTAAGGAAAGAGAGCGTCAAAGACAGCATCTTAGACGATATATCTACGCTTCCCGCTTAACAGAAGAGCTGCGACTAGGTAAGGATGAGTTCCAAACACTAGTTAACCGCCTCCCTATAGCCACTGCCTGTAGTGAAGCTCGCGCGCACGCTATTTAAGTTCCTTCGCGCGCGAATTGAATTCGTGACTTTATTCCGTCTTATTGAAGACCAGCTTCCCGACGCAAACCTGATCCTAGAGCAGCCTATCTTTACGGATATGACAACTGTTCTAGTGACCACCTTAAGGTTTCACCTAGATGATGGTCCAAAGGAGAGATATGACTCACCGGATCAGGTTATAGATGCCGTTGTTCGTGTGTTTGGCAGCGGCGTTAAGAAGATCATCTGGAGCCCTTGGTGTAAGAATTCGTTTGCAGTGTCTGATATTTATTGGCCTCATACACCACTACTGGGACAACTGCCCGAAGAGTAAGAATGCTCTCAGATCGCTCACAGATTTTGCTGCTGACCCACAAACAGTGACTTTGCGTTAATCCACAAATCAGACCATAGCGATACCGCGCACTTCCTATCACCTGATCTCGTTCTACACATCCAAAAAATGTCTATGAATCCGAAATCCCGGACGGAGAAACATATTATGATTGCCTGATGATACATCGACATACTCTAAAGCATTCTGAGCTCGTGCGCGCTGCGGCTAAAACCCTGCCGCAGCTACAGCATCTTGAGATTGAGATGCGCACGTATAGTTGGGGAGACATATACATGTCACGCCTGGAAACAGCATACAAAGACGGAATACTTTGGATCGGCAAACACAATCTGCAAAGAGGATTCGAGCATGATTTGTCTCATGCTTATGGGGACTTAGTCTAGCTATTATACGAGGGTAGGCTTGGGCAAGATAGAGAAAATGTGCTTGGTGGGCCGCGGACCCTACACCGAAGGTTGTCATCCTCAAGTAAGGGCGTTTTATTCTGTTCTCTCCACTCATGGCGCTGGTGTCTCTGTGATTAGTATAACAAATTCAAATGTCATTGCGTTTCTACTTGCAGTATAGCGACAACTTTGTCTGCTACAACCTACTCCTCTCATACATCAATTCTTTGTAGACCCCCCTGCATCGCCTACCAAATTCCCATACTTAAGTGTGTTCATCGTCGCTGCAATTTGACTCTCGCAAGGAGACACGGTAAGTATCATGGCCGATTCTTCGTCATCAGTAGCCAGGAAGTAATCGCGCAAGACCATCGTCAATGGAGAGGATCGGAACGGAAGTCGTGCTTGGTTCGAAGCTCTGGCACGGATGACCTCTTTCAGTGCGAAGAGATCTGTGTTGATTTGCCGTCCCTGCTGTCGCTCTTGAGAGGTCTGCTTGGTTGTTCCTCCGGAAATGCCGGCTCCTTGGTCAAAATACTCTGATCCGGCGAGATCTACGAAGACGAATTTGCCTCCCAGACACGGCTGTCGTCGACCTTTGAGGTAATCTGCAACCGCGTCTTCAGCTTCCTTGACCCGAGCCTCGCATTCTCTCTTCTCCACCTCCGCTGCATCGATCCGTTCTTGGTTGAGAGGAACGTTCGGATCTGGAATAAGCATTCCTTCGGGAGTCCGGATCAGCGTCCTCTTGTGTTCTTCAAGATATATGTCTGTGGCACGCTTGCCTACGGGCACCAATTCTGACTCTCGCTCGATGACTGCGTCGCGTGCTTCCAGTAGGGCTTTGGTGATGATTTCAAGCTCGAGGAATGCATGGGTGCGGGAACTCTCGTCGTGCACTGTGGACGACCCGTTTTTTCGTTTCTCTACTCCATCCAATACCACCCGTCGCAGCTCATCGTAAGACCAGCATGGAATTGCAACTATGGGGCGAACCCTGACTTTTCCACCTTCTAGCATCTCCGTCTGACCCCGAATATAAGTTCGCCCGTCGTAGCCTTGTCGTACGTGGCATTCTGTACCGTTGTTGAAGAGGTCATATGCGTATTTCCCTCTGACCTCATAGAGTCGAACCGCTATACCCAATGCTTCTTTGTCCAGATCATCGTCGGCTTGACTCGGCTCTAGTCCGTTCTTGATCTCGGCGATGGCGCGAAAGAGATTACGTGCTGAGGATAAATACAAACCAAGATGTTGGTCATCCTCGTAGTTGTATCCTATAATTGTGTGTGTCTTTCCGCTGCCAGAGTGTCCATATGCGAAAAATTTGCATGTGGCTCCATTCATGACTCGTGGTAGGGTTGGTGCAACTACACCTTCAAAAATGTCGGCATTGACTGCATCCGCCGGGAAGACACGAGCAAAGGAGGGTCCACTTTTCCAGGTTCGAGGTCGCTTGGAGTTTGACTGGGAAGCGAGCGAGATCGAATGGTTTGTGCCGTGTTGCTCCACGCGACACTCCATCTCCGATAGGGATGACTCGTTTCCGATTGGCGGTCGCCATCGAGTGTAGACTCTGAAAGAAGAGGATTGTGGCTGCGGAGCTGCCATTGACGATTAAAAGATTCGTTTTTTTTATTTTGATGCTGGTTTGACTGCTCTTGTCTGATTGACGTGTGGTCTGAACTGGGATATATAGACGGTCGAATATGGCTGCCTAGAGGCGCATTAAGCCACTCCGTTGCTGGGGGAACCCGGAACTCATTCACAAGATAACACACGTTCGAAGGTAATCTGTAATTTCAACATCTCTATAGTAACCAACTTAGACTTCAGATAACTAATCTACTACTATTAGTAATCTTAAACCTTTTAGTAAAAGTTAAAGCATTTTTAGTTATATTAATATAGAACTATGGTAATTCTAATATATAAAAAGAAAATAAAATATATCATATATTTTTGGTAGGATTAGTTACTAAATATTATATAATACTATATAATCTTTTACGCACCATATAGCTTCCACTATGTTTATTATAGCTCGGCTCAAGATTTATTTCCTCTTCTATGGGACAGTACTAATAGTACTCACGATTAACTCGCCTTCTGTTCCTTCTCCAGAATCTTGAAAAAGGCTTCAGAGCTCGCTAAGGATGATATCGGCGGCCTGTTTAGCGATAGCATAAACGGCGACTTGGGTGTGTGAAGCAATCGGTTTTGGGATCTGCGATTATTGTCAGTCAATGTAGAAATAGCCAAGTCCTCTAGTTGAATACTCACGATACTGGCATCGACAACACGGAGGCCCTTGACACCATACACCTTAAGCGATGGATCAACCACCTTGCCCATCGCAGCCGTACCAGCAGGGTGGAACACCGTAGAACCGCCCAACTCGAGGCGCTTATCAATCAGCTCATCTGATGCATCAAGTCCCGCAACATTATGGCCAGGAGGTGTGTACTCCTCCACGACAAGGTCCCTGCCTTCGGGTGTGTCGAACATGAGCTTTGTGTGCATGCGGAAGCCTTCGCGCATAACGTGCTTGTCAGCCTCTGTGGCGTAGTAGTTAGGGTCGATGACTGGAGGGGCCTCAGGGTCATTTGAGCTAAGTGTAACCGTTCCACGGGAAGTCGGCAAGCAGCCCATGTAGAAGGTCATAATGGAGTTTCCGTCCATAGGGATCGTGAGACCCTGAGTTTCTGCTCCAATGGCAGCGTACAAGAGGTTCATCTCAAGATGGCTACGGTTCTGGAGAAGGGCATTGTCTTCTGACACTGATCCTAGGTCTTTTTCAAGAGCAGCTTTGTATGGTGCGGTTGGAATAGCAGCTGTAACAATCCAATCAACTGGTCCACCTTTCTCATAGTTAGGACCGCCATATTTTGGTGATCCAAGGGCGAGTCCCTGTTCGGGGTGTCGCAGCTTCCAATAGCGGAAGAGCATGAGATGGTCGAACAGATTGGTGCCAACTGCAGGCAAGTCGATGACTGTGGAGATACCATGCTTCGAGAGCTCAGCTGGGTTTCCAATGCCAGAAAGCTGGAGAACTTTGGGAGTTCCGTATGCGCCAGAGGAGACGACAACTTGGCCCCCCTCCTTGACGGTGAGCTTCTCGCCGTTAACAAGCTCAACACCAACAGCAGCCTTGTCATCGTTAACGATGACGCGGCGTACCGTGGTATCGGTGAGTACTTTGACTCCAGCAAGAGGGTATGTCTCACTGACTATTTGTCGCTTTCCATCCTTCCAGTTTTCAACTAAGTCGGTGATTCCCTGAGGATAGCCATTGTTTGCGTCAGGAATGTGCTGAAGCCCAAGATTTCGCCAAAGCTTCAAGATAGTTTCGCGTAGCGGAAACTTGCGGCCAGAGGAGCTCACAGAGGCGGTGACTACGGGACCGTCAAAACCATGCTGTGTTGGGTCGGCGTTTGGATCGAAGTGCTTCTCTGACCGCTTGAAATAGGGAAGAAGGCCGTCATAGCTCCACCTTTCGTCCTGGACTTCCTTTGCCCACTCGTCGTAGTCGGCTTTGTCTCCACGGATCCAGCCTCCAGTGTTGATAATGGTGCCTCCAGAGAGGCCTTTGATGGCGCAATTGTATTTTGGAGTTCCACCCAAGTGCTTCTGAGGAGCAGTAAAGTACTTGTAGTCAAGATCAGAAAAGTGAAGCAATGCAGCTTCAGCAGGATTGGAGATGTGAGGTTTTCCGGTAACATCAGGACCTGCCTCGATGAGGGTGATGGCGAGCTCAGGCTTGCGCTCATGCAGCCGCGAGGCAAGCACAACGCCGCCAATTCCGCCACCGACAATAATGATGTCTGCCATTATCGGTTTTGAGAGTTCAGGAGAAGAATGAGGTTCGTATTCAGGTTTATCGAGCTTTGCGTTTTCAGTTGCTTCACGTAAGACTGCCCGCAATGGTCCGTGCGCTACTGCGCCGCTCAACTTTCCCTGTGGTAAAGGGAGATTGATGCTCTAGTACGAAAGGGAAACTTGCACTTAAGCGAGTTCCCAAACATCACCAAAACCTCACACAAAAAATACTTACCTGGGTCAATGATTACAAAAATTCAATTGTAGAGGCCATAATTAACCAAAAACGCTATCAACATACTAGTAATCGTAGTATTAAATGATGCTTTTGCTACTAAAAACGTGTTCTTCTTATCTCTTACGCCTGTGGGTCTCCTTGTATTGGGTTTACCCATTCACCCATTCCAACCTAGTGCTTATACCTAGCTTCGAGCCGGGGGCGGTGTACTTCTTAGCCGGGGGCGTTGTAACAGCTCCCATGGAGGATCTTCAAAGGGACGCTATTGCAATCAATATTTCCGGATTGGTTGGGGCACCCCGTGTATAGGATGTGGCTTCATAGTTCCCCTTTTGATAGTTGTGGGGATAAGGCGACAAAACAATGGGTCGGACCCAGTACCTGGAAAAAGTTCTTGCAAAACGCGACGCGTATACGCAATAAGCGACGTTGCTGTTCCACGATCCCAATTTTAATGACGTGAGGTTTGAACGAATTTGAGGTAACTGCGGGGGACTCATGAGCATTACTCTACTGGTGAAGTAAGCGAGCTGGTGAGGCATGGGACAAGGGCGCACAGATGGACGGTCGCAAGCCTAGCTCCTTCAAAGCTCATACAGCTTACTATAAGATATATACGTCTACACCGCCTTAAAGGTAAATGGGTCCGACACCTCAAGAAGGACCGTCTTAGTACTTCTAGCCCACCGCTTCTTCTTCTCTTGCTCGCTCCCTGCTAAGAGCTCTTCTTTCCTCCCTTTTAGATTCTCAGTAAACACCCTCATCAAACTGCTGCTCAGCTCACCCCTGTACTTCTTTCCTACTTCCAAAGATCCAAGATCCCCACTATCGTTAGTCAGCCAATATGTCTTTTCATACGGCACACCGGGCCTGAACTCTTCGAACATGCTGTCAGAAGGAAACGGCTCGGGCCCCTCCCACTCCCAGCATCCGATACTCAACCCAAACTCAACTTCTTGACCGTCTTCGTCTTCTACATGAACTATGTCCTCCAGGCATTGCAGTTGTCTTAGAGGCGATTTGTCCAAGTTGCAAGTGAGGATGTCATCGTTGTGAGATGTGAATTCGAGCTTGAATCCGAAACGCGGTTCGCCGCTCCTATGGCACACCTTGTCTGTTGGAGCGACAGATGCGTGGAACCGGAGCGGTTTTGCTGCTCTATCGAGAACCTCATACGTGATGGGGTCCTTGCCCAGCCGTACGGGTAATCGCTCGGCCGCATCCTGGTGGACTTGTCCTCGATATGCCCACGGCGCGTTGTCACCATGTGCCCAGCTTATTTTGTACTTATGCCCAGGAGTGAGTAATTCATTCCAGAACTCGTTTTGGGGATCGAGCTTCAGGTCGAACGATTTCCAACGGACGCCCGCTTTGATGACAAGCTCTCCCACTTCGACTTCCTTTCGAGGAACTGCGATTTTGGTGCGCGACTCGGTATCGAACAGGTCAAAGATACCGCATTGCAGAGCGTGTCGGAGGTTAAAGCTTCGTGTGGATGTTTCATAACTGGGAACGACCAGCGTGACGGGGCTGGAGGTATCATCCATCTCGACTTTGAGCTCTGGGTGGGCGCCGTCGAAACCCCTCTGGCCGAGCTGAATCAACTGTCTGCCTTCCAGCCAGAGGGAAATGAAAGGGTCGGAATCTGTCATCGCGGGCTTTGTGGCTGCAACCACGACAGTAATAAGAATGCGAGAACAGGATTGCTGTCGCGGGGTATTTCCAATTGTTCCATTGAACAACGTGTATGAGTAACCTATATAAGGACATAGCCTGAGGGTCGCACAAACGGAACTACGGAACACCCGGATTACGTTATATGTATAGATACTTACTGTGCCAGCGTCCAATCAAACGTGTCACCCAAATCATAACGTAAGGCGTCCTGAGTTGGAGCAGGATGGAACAACGCCCGAGGCAGAACCCTCGGCTAATATCTCGAGAATATGTATTCGGTCAGCAGTGACGTCGTTGGGAAACCTGGAAACGAAGATCGAACGGGGCCGATTGAGCTCCGTTGATCACTCTTCCCATCGAGATGAGAAATAATTTTTCGTCCGATCGCGATGGCGCGCGTAACTATGACGTTGTGCTCCCCGATCCTGCTCAAGACGTAGCTGTTGTCGTTACTCTTAAGCTTTGGCTCGTGCTCCTCGTCCAGCATTGCCACGAAAGCTGCCTTCTCTACGGCGAGGGCGCATATGACTCTGAATGTGTAGTCATCGTGGGTGTATCAATCGCTGTGAGGCATGGTGGGCGTTTGTGTGTGTTTAATGGTGACGAGAGCACGGTACCAGTAAGATGATAATTTAGAAGTGACTAGCATTCTAATTCCTAGCTACTCCATTCCAGACGCCAAACTATAAAGCCGAGGATATAGCAATCTTCTGTATTAAACATGTAATCAAGATCGCTCGAAATAGTCTATAGAAAAATATCAAAAAATCGTTAAGAAGCTCGCCCAATGCTATGTATCATTTTCACAGTTCACGCTTAAGCCGCAGGCTTTGTTTTCAAAGCATTGGCCTTGAAAGCATCGAACCTGCTCTGATCAATGTTGATAGCGAACACCATGCCATTTGAGCAGTGTCCGTTGGGGAGTTTGTTAGCTTGGCGGCAGTAGAAGTAGTGCGGCTCGTTGTCTGGCACGGTGAACTTCTCGAGCTTGGAGGCAGGGATATCTTGAGGGTTAAAGTCATTGAATGCAGTGTCGAATGCATCGCTGCTCTTCTTGGTGCAAGGAGCATCGAAGGATGACTCGGTGACGGTGTGGTTCAACTTGCGGAAGTCGAAAACAATGAGATCGCCCTTGGAGGCGCGGGGAAGGAACGGTGGGCTGTACTTCAAGGTGTTCATGTTAGCTGTCAGGTTGAGTCCACCAGACACGACAACGGTGGTAGTAGCCTGAGAACCGGAGCTGGTATAAGATGCAGTGGAGGTGGCGACGGTACCAGTGCCGGACATTGTGGCGGAGGAAGTGGTGTTTGAGTTGAGTCCGCCGTTCTGAGCCTTAGCATTGGCAATGAACTGATCCATCTTGTTACCGGGATTGATACCGAAAACCATGCCAGCACCACAGTGGTTGGGTGGGCCCTGGGCCTTGCAGTAGAACCAAAGGGGGACAGAGGCGTTATGGACAGTGAACTGCTTCGTCACACTACCATCAGCGGTGCCATTGGTGAGTCCAGTATCGAAGCCGCCGTTGTATGTGCAGGGTGTCTTGAACTCAGATTGAGTGACTGAGTGGGCTTTGGGGAAGAAACGGAAGTTGATGACATCGCCGACTGAGGCGTTGACACGGTCGGGAACATAGTGGAAGACACCGTTGTCATTGCGAAGCTGGACGTTGATAACTTTGCCAGTGCCAGAGGGAGCGCTACCACTGAGGGTGGTCGATGCCGCGACGCCGCTTGTGCCGCTGATGGACGGAGGAGTGTAGGTAACAGGCGGTGGGGTCGCGGTTACGCTTCCGCTCTTGGTCGACTCAGTGCTGACTGTCGGCTTGTTGTCGACGATCACCTCAACGATGACAATGATCTCGACCGTGATCTTGGTCGATCCGTGATAGACAGCGCGAGTGCATTCCTTCTTACCGGTACCTGTGGGGTAAACATTGACGGTGGTATAGCGCGAGCCGCTCTGGGTAGAAACGTTAGTGTCAATTGATGCTTGAGTGAAGCTCAGTTCTTGCGCTTACCTTGGTATCGTATTGCACAGATGTAACGGATCCACCTTGAGTCCACACAGAGGTAGGAGCAGAGGGTGCGCCAGCTTCGGTTATTGGAGAACCCCCAGAGCCGGCAGAGACCGTGACAGTCTCCGTCACGATCTTCTCAGAGCAGAAGACCGAGACAGTTTCCCACCCACGCTTGTCGATAGCGCCTGCAGAGGCAACAGCGGCAAGACCGCTCGCAAATGCAGTCCTGGAGAACCTCATGGCGAAGATAACTATATATGTATATAACGTGAATTAATTGAAAGATAAATGCAAAAAAAAAAAAAAAGAAAAAAAAAAGCAGACCCGAAAGACAGTCAATAGGAAATAGGAACTGTAGTTGGAATGAGAGGGTTGGTGATGAGGATCACATTCCACAGGCAACCAAGAGATACTATATACTTGATTCAAATCATCAGCAACATGTACTGCCCCATTGCTGTTTTCCTCGGATGTGAGAAGACCGTGAGACAAGCCTTCGAGACCTCGATGCTGATGTTTCTACATTAGCAAGCAGAATGCTGAGCACTCTAAAAATGATTCGACTATGGTTAAGTCAAACAAGCTTCTGTGGAGGGGCTGAATCAAATGCTTGATTTTAGCCTTCAGACCACCTGCAGGACTGTGCTGAAAAAGCGCGTCCTTTGCTGATGTCGACGTCTTGGTAGTGGGAACATATGAGACCGATTAGTCACTGTGGCTGGTGCGAGCGCTACCAATAATCTTTGCACAACGCACATGCCCGGGAATTTGCTGATGGTAAGATAGCGACGAAAATGGATGGAGATCGTGGCTGAGCTTTAAATAGAGATGCTTACCACGATACGGTCTTATTTAAGTCTCTCATTTTAATTCTGCGCAGGGCTGAGGGTGTCGCAAGGCTGAAGGCCCGATAATTGCCGGTGCTGGGTCCATGTGCGCTGGAGGGTGGCAACGGACTCAACCTACTATCCCATAATATTAATTACACGGCCTCTTCAGAAAAGGAGATGGAGTTGTGGCATGTAAAACTTCACGCTGAGGTTGATATTTGTCTGCCTGGACGCGGCTGCGTCAAGCCTTGTGGGGCAGTGCGTTCGTATATCCATTCCCCCGCCCGGTGTTGAATGATATTCCGGGTGAGAGAGGGACTAATTAAACTAGGTTTCATTCTCCTCCACCATAAACGTACATTCTCCTTTCTTTTTTAAAAAAAAAGCATGATAATCTTTCCGTACAAAAATGGCTATATGCGCTCTTCCTCCTGTGTACCCCTTTACATGAACGAGTAAGATGGGTAAAGTCTAAAAAGCAGCGACCTAGTAGATCCTCCAAACATATGCAAGATTCTGAAGATGCTTTGTGATGCGACGCCCTTTATAGTGACTTTGGTCGTGCCCTGCGGTATTCCGCCCCAGACGACCTGCTCCACACTGTTTAGTCTGTCCAAGCCAGGTTCATAGCTGAGATTCTCGTGTTATCCAGTGTCCCCGGCCGTGACAATGACGTCAAGGTCTTTCTGCTGCCTGCAACATCGCACCAGGCAGAACGGGCCACACCAAGGTGATCTTTAGCGTACGAGTGGTCGCCGCCATGGGAGAGTGATCCAGAAACTCCGCTTCTATGGCTGATGTTAAGATCAGCAGCATGGGACAAGAGCAGGCTAATACATCAGCCTCCACAATCCGGTTTAAAGACTCGAAAATTGCTATAATAAGATTCTCCCGGCAGTTACACAAGCTGAAAGAAACGAAAAACTGTCGGAGTTGTTTATGCAAGGTCGCGATACCCATCGAACTATTCCTAGTAATTGTTTTGATTGTGAGGCCCATTATGACCCCCACTGGCAAAAGGATGAACACAACTAAAGTCAAATGTGGCTGTTTCATCAATGAACCAGTATGCTCCTCCTTCCCTGTTTATATAGTGATACTGATAGCCAATGAGGATTTATTTGACGCCTGATTTTTTCATCTCACGCCCAAAGACGCAGAAGACACGGATTCTGCCCAGCAAATAAGCCCTGCCGGGCAATTTGCCTCCCGATGAAATAATGACTCCGTTGTTCCTACAGTACAGTCTGGAAAACGCTCAAGTTGACCGTATCGGTACTGCCGTTGAAACATCAGTCACACCTAGCCCTTCCACTATCTTAGCACTCAAGACTTTATAGACTGGCAGTTCTGACAATCTCGAGATGACGTGATATAAGGTCGACAACTGTTCCCAGTCTAGCGGACTGATGGTCAAAGTTGCCTTGCTTACCTTCAAAACCTTGGTTGGCTTCGGCGTTTTTTGGCTTTGCTGAACGGATCCCAAGTTACATGTTCATCCACTGGGACACCTTTATTCTCATAGCCTACCATAGCCTACCTTGGGCATATATCTGAATGCTAGAACGCCGTTATCCGCTTCACCGCTTATGCATCCCATCTCGATCGCCGCGGCGACCTCTGTTAGTCCTTCGAGTAAGAAATAGCCCCACAAGCTACCTTCATAGGCCGTCCGGATACGGTAAGAGGGTGAAAGGCGACAAACATTGACGGAGGTGTACAACTTTGGCATACCGAGCTCCTCTCGTCCCGAGACGATGGGGTCGGTAAAAGATTCAAAAAATGGGAAGGTACGAGCTATGAACCACGCTTCCATCTTGCTTGACATACTTAACTGCATGGATGTAGAGTCCGGTATGTTTATCTTGTCTAGCGTCGTTTGCGAAAACGAGGCGTATGCTACTGTGCTAGGAGACTTGAAGCGCCAACCCTGGCGACCAGGCGGAAAAAGATTATGTAAAACAGTTTGCGATGTCTTGAATTGAATTGTGAAAGTGGAATGGGTAACATCTCAAGGAACGCCCAAATTTGTTTTTTCGGTCCTGGCATCGGTCCAAATACAATTGGCATGCGCCAGCATGCCTTGGGCATACGTTTCCACTGCCATACGCGGAATTTCCAGGTAGAATTGTCCCACTTATCGTGTCCAAAGTTAAAATTTATATCAGACGTGATGTCATCAAAATCTGTGCATTCACGTGCTTACTGTCGACCTCTTTTTTTAATCAAATCTGCCCCAGCGAGGCGAGAATGCTGTTGAATTCTATCGGATCTTTCTTTTCAATTCTCCTCGTACAGCTTAAATTTCTCTGATACTTCTTCAGATAACGTTCCGGCATGTTACAAGAGGGTGCGGCTGTTTTATTGGGAGTAACTAATCGGCTTATTTCCTATGCGAAGGTGTAATGCTTAGCGGGTATCTAATATTGACATCGCACAGGCAGTGGCCATGGAGGACTGGCCATACGGTAGAGCAGAAAAGCAGAGGAACAGGAGGGGCTACTTGCGGGGTCGAGCTACCAAAGGTCGAGCTGCAGATAGCGGGTGTCAATCCTACAGTCTAATTAGACAGCTTGGTTCTTGCAGCGTTGCACACAGCTTCGGCATACGCACCAACGATCAAACTTGTGCCCGACCTTTCTTAAATGGCCCACCTCTTCGAATCCGTGCTTCACATAAAAGTCTCTTAGACCAAGGCCGTTCTTCCATCCCGTCTCGTCGACTGCCATGACAGCTAGCACGGCTTTCACCCTGTCATCGTCGCTCCTCTGCCGAGTAATATACTCCGGAAACTTCTCGGGCGCCCTAAGAATCTCGATCAACTTTTTGAGAAGCAGTGGCCCAATACCCTTTTGGGTGTGCTCGGGGTGACACATGAGGGTGAGCTCGACAGTATGCCGATAGGCCTTCCGCGCCTGTCTGAAGCCCGCCGCATATGAGTAACCAACCACCTCGTCCGCATCGTTCAAAGCGACAGTAAACGGCAGGCCCTGACTCATGACTGATCTGTAGGATTGGACAAGTTCATCCTGGGGAGGAGTGGTGAGCGCAAAGGTGATGACCGTGTTGACAACGTAGTGGTTGTAAATGTTATAGATTTCAGGAATGAAGTTTTCATTACACGGGAGCAGGCGAAGCGTGCTTGCAGTGGGAGTCATGATTCGGCGGCCTTTGGTAGCGTGTCTATATGCCAGCGCACCGGACTTTGGCGTTGTCTAGCAGCGCGGATGGGAGAGGAAGTACAATAAAAAGGAGGGGCCAAGCCGGAATGGAGCAACAACTGTTCACCTTCGAGTGTCCACGCAACATCAATATATGCAATCCGCTAGTTGCCCTTGTCCCCCTCCCCCCAGCTATCGATAGCTTTGTAGTTCGCCTGCTCCTTCCCTATTCGGTTACCGTGGCTCAAACTTCTCGACCGTGTCAAAATTTCCCCCGCCTCTGCAACACACCGCAGACCTGATACTTCTCGGATCTCAGCCTCGCTCAGCAAATTTGCAAATGGCGCCCGTTAGCAAACGAGACTGCTTTATCCGGACAGAGCGGCCGATAGCATCTTAACACGCTAAAACTTTAGCAAGGGCTTTCTCTTCCTACGGGTGGAGATATTGTTGCCTCTGCGGCCTTCTCTTCGATGGACTGGCGTCCGCATCTACGATGCTGAAGAGTCATGCGAGGCACAACGCCTAATGCCAGTGCCTGGCTGGCGTTGTCTATGTTAGCTTGCTATGGTGATTGGGAGATGGCTTCGTGACAATACGACTGAGCGCCAGCTTCCGGGCCACTACAGGAATGCAGCGCCAAAGTAGGAACGGCACGTGGCCACAGAAACTTCGAAAATTCTGTAGCCATGCGTCACAGTTTGCCCTGACAGGATGGTCAACGCAAGTGTACAATACAAGCCGGTCATTACTGGTGTCAGCTCGCTTAGCTTAATGCCAAGGATTGCACCAATCAATTGATCGCGTCACAAAACTTTGCGCCTCGCCTCGTAGGGTGGCTCGCGACGCAGGGAGGGATGTTACAAAAATTCCTATCCGACGCTTGCGAGACAGTAAAGCAGAGGAACATGGGATATAGACGTTGAGGAGTCGGGACCTCGACGCACCTAATAAAGTCTTCATCGTTGTTGGTAAACCACGCTCACTGTCACAGCTGTATTAGCACGCTTCGCTAATTGCTATATGATGGGACATCTACCCTTAGTTGCATGGTCTGGAGAATCCCTTCTCTAACATGGCCGAAGCCTTTTAATTCGAAATAGCCATGATGAACGCGAAACGCATACCGCGCGCAGTTGATCCGCTTTCTAACTTTCTAACGTCGTCACCTAATATTAACTGTATAGTAGCTCCAGAGCCCATTTCAACCACGGCGAGCAGAAGACCTTGCAGCTTTCTACTTGTTCGCAGTCCTTAGAGTGGAAGCCTTTTTGAGGAGTTCGATGCGAAATTGACGAAGTTGAAAGATTCGTGCAGAATTGATTTTGCCAATCGAAAGCTGTGTTGTTCTCGGGCTGAAGCACCTGGCGACATTTTTCACTATCTCTTCGGTGTCGATGTTTGCGAGAGGACCGAGGGGTATGGAAACGGGGTTTGTACATTTGTCTTCTTGATATTTTGGGATAGCGTCGAGGCGATGAAGCGATTCAAGGATCCCGATCAGAGAAGCTTTAGAAAAAGCAGGCAAAAAATAGACAAGGGTTGGTGAACGAGGGAGGTTCTGGAACGCGTAGAGAAATTCAAGGATGGGAGTGCGTGTGTAAGAATAGGGGCTTTGGATTTCGATATTCGTTCGCAATATGGTCCGGGATGAACGCCAAATACGGATGAAAGGGGTAAGTCACTTGGTAATAAGGTGCGGTCGCTGAAGGACATGTTCTTAAATGCTTTCTGTGGTAAATGATTTAGATCCAAACCAGGATCTTTTCTAGTTTCTAAAGTTTTATTTATGTGGTTGTTAACGGCGGGTCAATTTTGAGCATCTAAATAGTGAAGGGCGAGCGAGCGCCGCATGTGTCGATACATTCGTCAAAGGCAAGGCGTGGAAATGGCATGCGATTTACCTTTATGTGGGATATATTAATCAAAATTCCTGCCTTACAGGTCATAACTCGGGACTCATGGAATATGAACGGAATAGATGATAGTACTAAATGAATTAGGATAAACGCAATTTTTACAATGGAAAAGTAATCTTGCTAATGCAGCAAATAAATCCCACCACAATACATCATCGTTTCCAATCAATGATACGCCGCATACTGTTAGTCCGCTTTCTTCGTACGCTGCGCATACCCTCTCGACTAACCTCACCGCCTAAAATACACCGCCAGAGCAAAAAACGCTATATTATCAGGATTCCTCCACGAAAGTTGTGGCTTGTACTGGACAAGATTCGTGCATAACTTCCACCCATAAGTTTCCCGACTCACAACCCCCTTCTCCCATTGGTTTTGCTCATTATTCCACACATTTCCTATTCCTTTTATGGGTTTAGTATCGTCTGCGTCCCAAGATAGGTAGGTTGCAGCGGGCCAAGACATTGCTTGCGGGGCGTAGTGCGTTGGCGTCCCTCACCACCAGAAGGAAAGAGGACAGATGTGCCCAGGCATGTAGATTCGTGTCTAGAACAATAGTAAGGAGTAACTACCGCTGAAACTAGGGTGATACATGCACGGCATGCATGTGGACCTTGAGGCCACCTTGAAAACAATGAGTATTCCCACATCTAGTGTCGTAGCTTAGGGAAGTATACCGAAGTCCGCTTGGTATGTAATACCATGCTTTAATTTTGCCTTTGTCGGTTCCTGGTACTCATTTTCTACTGCCTACGTACCACTTCGACTGTTATTGAACTAAGCTTCTAATTTAAGGATTATTTCAGACCGCGGTAAAAATACTACCTGGGCATGTAATGTAGTGCTGGAAGTCTGCGTCCCACACAGGTCTCTAAGCGTCTCTCAAATGCTTTTAAGCCAAAACACAGCCTTGTGGGATAGTGATCTGTACTCGTACGTCGTCAGAATTGTCAGCTCCATTAATCTGTTCTCAAATTAACCCTCATGGTTGCCTAAGCACCACCGGCTCCTCCTCCAGGTGCCCCCTTGGTTCTCCTGGTGCAGTGCTGCCTGTTGCATGGCACGTGCAGACAAGGTAGTGAGAAATTGCGGGGGGGAATACCTAAATACTATGCGTTGGCTGGTATTAAACACGCAAATAGTCAACGCGGTTAGCTGGCTAGAAAGAGGGAGAGAGGATCAATGAATGTATGCGATGGGATGGCATGGAAACTTAGCGTTTATTTCCCTATTCTTCATTGTGGCGACGCCCGTGCAACCTCGCAATGCGATGAAACTTACGGCGATGGCTATATTTCCGGCCTCTGTACAAGACTTAAAAACAACACTGACTTTGAGCTTCATGAAGTACCTCTTAACACCGCCGCCGAGCCCAGCAAGTCGTCGCGCTTCTCGACCAGATCAAAGCTAGATAAAGTAAACAAAGAGATGGATGAGGGGCTTTTTCTGACACCTATCCTTATCTATTGATGATTGCATCTCTGACTTTCTTCCCATTCGTCGTTTTCTTTAATACAGCGTAGACAAAGGCCGACAGTATCCTTCTCAATCCTTTTCGCTTTCCCAGTCAATGTATCCAGATGTGTTATCAACGGGCAAGAATTACCAGCTGGGCAATTATGCTTAAGATGTGTTTTTGCACGAGCGATTCGAGATACAATACCCTCGACTGACGAATTGGCAAACGCTTGGACAGTTGGCCATAACTTTACTCTTCGTAGAATTGCGAAATATTCAGCAATCCTAGTTTCAAATGTGCAATACTTCGGGAACACATTTGAATTAGAGCCCGGGAGACACTTCTTTGCCACATTAGGGAGTGCACGCCCACACAGCATGCGCGTACGCTGCGACAGTTCATAACATCTTGATGAGAGGCGTAACGACAACTCCACACCTTGAAGCTCCATTTCAAGTTTGTTTAGTGCACGTTTGATGCGTATGATTATCGCGTCCAGCCAAAAGTTAGTTACCATGGCGGTGAATTTGCAGTATGTTTAACTAACCTGATACACTGACAGGCAACAGCGCTAGCAGCTCTTGCTGTTCCCATTCCTCTTGAAATCTAAGGGGTAGTATCTTTGAAGCTATTTCTGACAGTTTCCGAAACTTTCTTGAGTCATCGAATAAATGCGCTGCTAGAAGCATGTGCCCTAGCTCTTCAGACGCCTTAATTGTTCTCTCGACGTCCTCGAACCAAAATGATATCCACGGCCGTAAAACCTTTACAAGGTCGTATTTATCGCAATGAATCGCGAGATGTGCCAGTCTCTCCGCATCGATATCATCGTTTCTGTCACCGCCGCGGAAGTGAAGGATATTGAAGATGATACCCATTAATGAAGCATCGTCTTCTTCAAGCTTGATCACCGCACTTTCTCTCTGTAGAAGCTGGTGGCCCTCTCTGAATTGAGGCCCAAACATTGCACGAAAAACCGGAGATGCCAGCTGTAAAATTTTGCTAGAGACACTAAAAGTGACGAGAGTATCGCTGCTTTGATCCTTGCATTGGAGAAGTACATCTCCATTGGGGTCCGGTGTCATGAGGCTGGTTGTATGGCTTACGAGATCCTCTTCCTCAATCGTGCCCTACTACTGTTAGGAGATCGGCATCAGCCGTCAAATAATATCAGGGAAATACCTCATCCATGGCTGCACAAAAGTAGACTTTGTTCAAAATTAATGTTGGTAGTGTATGTGTGACGGATCGTGCAAAGAGAGCATGTCCACTGGGACTGCTATGTTGTCGCCCTTATTGCGTCTAAATTTATAGGTGTTGGTCTTCTCTTGATGGATCTAATGGGTGAATCACATGGTATATGTAATGATTAGGAGTGGGGTTCTAGCTGATTGGTTTCAGGGGAGGTGGTGCTAATGGCTGCATGCCCCATCCATGGTACACGATAAGAATCCACGAGTTTCCCTCGCCGGGGTGTCCGACATATGGGTTTGCATCTACCAGCAGGCTATGCCAGTTCTCATGGCCAGTACCACCTCATCCAAGACAGCCACATGAAGCGCTTTATCATACAGCACGGTTTCTGCCATTACTCAACGTACATTCTGCATTACTATACCACAACCTGCGACTTCGGCAAAAGGTCGGGCACAGTCTTATTGGAAGCAACCAGCACCCTGTCAACAGAAAATCTAGTAGCTGCTCTTAGAGAAAGCCTAATTAACAACTTCTTCGTGTCCTTCCTATCTTCTAGATCCGACCCCGCGACAATACCATCTAAACTATACTAACTGTTACAAAAACTCTGTAAATAGGAGCTCTACAGTCGATGGGGAGGAGCAATTCAGGAGAGGTATGAGGACAGTCTTTGAAAAAGTTCGTTCTCTGGTATGGCCTAGAAGGTGATCTAAAGGCATGGCATGCTTTATATCGTGCCGTAGGGCTTAGCCTACTTCCTGCAAGCCTGCGTTGAGTGAAACAGTAAGTACCCCGAAATCTGAAGGGAAAAGCGACTGCTTACGTATAATGCAAGATCATAAGGAATCATCATGTGAAACGGCTGAAACGGTGGTTGGAGAGCTAAACCTTTTTGAATAATAGGAGAACTAAGTGTTTACAGCGGTAAGAATAATGAGACCTTTAAGAACACGTTATGAGAGGGGTTGGAAGGTGGTAGGGTGTCCTATGTCCTACGGAATCTACTCCACTATCTATAGTCATGTAAAGAAGATAAGGAAGATTATATTTGCTTACGTAGAGCAAAAGATTATAGTGCATGCGATGAGAAGCTTAAGTAGGAAAGAACATAGAGCAATTACATCTATGTATTCCTTATTAAGAGACATTTGCACCTTTGTTTATTAATGGCTTAAGTCCTGGATAATAATATTTTATTTGCGGCAATTCATATAGAGTTATAGGTTGCGCATTCCGTTAGCTATTACATATAACAAAAAATTTAGGGATATAGAGAGGTTACATAGTGATCCTCTATAGCTAGAAGTAATCTATTTAAATATGCATGGATAGGCACGTGCTGTATTGATAAGGGCCTCTTGTCTGCGAAAATATAGTGTAGCGTATATCTGGGAATACGGTGTAAAAAGCTACTTACAGGCTTTTTGTTTTATAGGAGACTATAGGAAAAAAGACATCCTACCATGTATCCTCTACATGTAACAGGGGCGTCATTCTATGTTATTTCCCCTCTTTCTTCCCTAAAAAGGATAAGGTTTTCTACATACACATGTGAAATTTCTCCTCCTTCCCCCAACCTGGATACTAACTCTCAAATACATAGCTACAATGCCCTTGTACCTGATATTAAGCCATACCAGATTCAATTAACCTCTTGACGATCCCCATTTGCGCAGAAAACAGGCCATAAAACAGGAAGTACAGAGCTATTCGAAGCAAGCAGGGGTCGTGCTTAGGTTCTAAGTTTAGGCTTCGTAGTAGGTTGCCCCTAAGTTCTCTAGCCCAAAATTTACAGACCTACAAATTGACAACTCCGCGCACGCTGTCTCTAACAATCTATAGATAAAGGGATTATACCTATCGCGTAGGGTGGGCGGCACCATCAACGATATATGTAAGCCATTGTAGGGGGTGATGTGGATGCCGGCGAAGAGGATTGGTTCGAAGAGACAGACAGCGACGATGAGCTAGACGAAGAGCAGGTGAAGTTGGAGGAGTTAGTGTTGACGTTTGTTTTGCATTTGTTAGACCACCCGCTCGGGGATAACGATTATAGGTAGTAGTAGCGCGTTGATCAGCGCCATTCCAAACCTGACAGCGGGTGGATCAGCGAGCTAGAAGCCGAGAAGAAGGCGCACAGTCATTACGGGGTCGTGCAGAACATGGCGAACCGGTCGCGACAGATGGGCGTTGTGGCGGGATATTCCGGGCATATACACGGTCACAGGCAACCGTGATTGGTTCGGTGGTCGAACGAATCCGCTCGAGCCGATTCGAATTTATCGATGGAGCAAGTTTGCCGACTAAAACCCCCATGCGAAATACGAATCAATCACAGTGCAATGTGTATTGGTCGGCGTATCGTTTATGCCTTGGTAGCAATCAAGTTTTAAATAGTTGCTCCGTCATTTTGCCTTATGGCGGCTTTGTGGTCCGTGGATGAGCAAGTTTGCCGACCAAGCAAGACACAGACCCTGCATGTCAGCCGCAGCTTAAAACGCACGCGTAGGGGTGATTTATTTGTTTGTTTTGTTTTAGACAATAACCAAGAATATGGCTTACAAGTTGTCCTTTGGGGAAAACTATATGACATATATTGATTAACCAAAAAGAAAAATAAATTGACAAAAAGGGCGGGCCATATGTATTACAAAGGGGGTGATCCGTTCTTCAGCACAGGTGGTTGATTTTTCGCAACGGATGGATGAACTTTACTCCGAATCCGAATCTTGTTGAACGTCTCCAACAACACGATCCGTCATTGATCATTAGTTATACCCGACCAAAATTATCAAACTTTACGTTTCGCGTCGGAATTTTGCATTCCATGAACATAAAAGGCATTGGATACATTATTCAACAACAGTGTCTTCCGTATTTGAAAGACAGCACCCTGACGAGATCTGCGCCCCAGAGTCAGTGGCACGGCCAAGCCAAGCGCCCTATTTATTGTTGATGTTCAAGGCGCGAATTGATAGCATTCATCTTGCAGCTGCCTGTCGCGTCATTGCTTTGCCCTTCCTTTGATGCGATTGGTAATGTACTTAGCAAAAAAGTAAGCCTTTGATAGCACATGCATTTTTCGATTGTAGAGTAGAATTTAGGTAGTAGGGGAGAGACATTACCATGACACAATACTATTCGTAATACTAACTGTACAATCAATGACTAGACCATCGGTGATGCCATTTGCGAGTTGGTTGTTGTTGGCTGTCAGGGCTTGTCTTGCACCGCCATGCTTCAGCTGATCACTCCGTTGCGCGCTAGCTGAGGATCAGGCTGTGTCCTTCCCATTTTCAGTACAACACGTTGCTCATGAAGGTCAACAAAACCTTCTTTCGACAGGTGCCCGCGCAATGTGCCACCAATAAGCCAGGCGGCCCGCACAAAGACAGCCACGCCCTCCATCAGCCTGAAATCGCTGAAGGCGGGCGTGTCGGTTGGGTTGACGACTTCTGGGGGAAACTCCATAACAGCTTTCATAAGTTGGGTCCTTCCTCCAGGTTTCAAAAAGAGAAGCAAATCGATGGATGGCAGCTTATGGGCAGGGTATGGTCGCTTGTGCATGGGTTCCAACGTCCGCTTCGGGGTCCGAAATGCAACTAACCTTGCATCCGACCATTAGCCCAGGTATATCTAGAGGAGGCTCCTACACATCTCTGATATTTTATTATACCCATTTTAGGCTATGATCACCTCTAAATTGTATAGATAAGAAGTGGAAGCTAGGATGCTAGGATGACTTAATGTGTAAGGGACCGTGTAACCTTAGGCATTCCTTCTTAAGCTCGCGCAATAAAAACATTTGTAATTTTCTATTGATACAGGAATTAACGCTTTTCAGTGCGTGTCTATTTAATTACTCCATAGTTTTCCGTAGCACATGACTGGAACACATGTGATAATCCGTATTACCACATATATGTATGTACTTAACACATCAATACAAACATAGAATCTTCGCACCCTCTTGCATCTAGGTAGGCACAAAACTTCGCACACGTGGACAAATCAAGTGAGTAGCGTTATCTAATCTATCTTCTACCAGTGCGCATCGGTGCAGATGACGTTTTGTTGTCTCGCATAAAAGAATTCCCGCTACGCTGCACACCAAGCTTCGTCGCCTCAGCCGCCATGCGACACACAGTCATATCCTCACATATCAGCCTCACCTTCACCAATCACCCCGCAAAACCAAGAAACATGTTTAATTCACCGAGTTAGACTGTTTTAATTATTTCTCCTTCCCGCAGCAGTTGAAACCTTGGCCATCCACGTAAGGGACTGTGAATGTAGTCCTGGGAAACCGCGAAAGATCCACCAACACACCCAATGTGATAAGTAGTCAGCTGATGATGCCATACCAAGCCTTAAGGATTATAATGTTAGTACCGCTCGTCGTTCTCGAGTTAAAATCTCGACGTTCGTAAGTACCTTGGTTTACCTTGCACTGCCCCAAGACTAACTCTCAGAAAACGCAAGAGGGAGGGCTTCTACACTCTATCGTACCTTCTTAAAGGCCGCAATCATCACGGCACAGTACCTCGACAAGTCATCACTTAAGAGCCAACGTCGGATACGGTATGCTCTCATCCCAAGCTACTGTACTTAGAATTCGGCTCCAAGGTTAAGTAACGCTTCAGAATGGATTACCCACCGGCGTGAGTAGACCTGATGTCCCTGAGCAAATGACTTTCATACTACCCACTTTATTACAGATATCAGTGTTGTAATGGCTGTAGAGATGGAACCACTGAACTCCGCACTATCCCCGCAACACACCTTTTATCAACACTTTAGGACAGCGAATTTTATTTGGCCGATCGTATATTTTGCTAATTGATATAATTGATACAAGCCGCGACGACATTGAATCTTATACAGAAAAGATATAATCTCGAACCATGCTGACACAAACAACCGACGGCAATTCAAAGATTCGACTTGAAAACTCATTCACCTCATCCCCTCAGCTCCATTCTCCAGAAATCTCGAATTTAGGCAACAATCGGCGCTCGGCAAGAGAGCCTTCCATTTTCGCGTATGAAGACGCCATTTCCATTGACTTCCGTTGTCCCATCTATCTTTGTTAGCTCTCTAAAAGATATAAGCATTCTAAACCTTTTCAACTAACCAAGGTTGATTGTAGATGGGCGAGGACCCTGAGAACTTGAACAAAGACAAGTCAAGTCCAGCGTTTCGCTATTTAAGCTACAAGTTGAACAGGAGCTAAAGGCATTCCCCCTATCGCATATCCGTTAGCACGCAGTCCAGCTTCCCCACCCTCGAATTTGTGGATGGGAGACTCACTGAGCCTGATACTTCATCTCTCCATCAGTATCTGTAATACAGTTATCTAGATTGATTCCACTGGACGCCGCTTGCAATTCCACACCAAGGCATGTGGCACTGAATGTGCTCTTATCAAAGCGGAAATTGGAGCAATCCTGGGTTGGGCCGAGGAGCCGGAGTGGCAACGGGAGAATGCCTTGGGGGAGGGGAAAACAAGCTGGGGGATAAAAACCCAAAAGAAGAACAATGTTGAAAGATCGTGCAAGATACATTTCTGTGTCTGTTAAATACGTGGAGAGAAAAGGTAGGAAGTAGCGAAATGAATCTAAGATGCTTTTTTGAATTTCGTGTAAGTCACAATCAAGCAGAAAACAGTCATCCTTTTATATTCATTGATTGATTTATTCTTAGGAGATAATGTCAATCATAATTGCTTTTCTACGGAAAAGAAATACATCCGATCCCAAGCGCACCCACAACCTGTCTTGGAAACCGGTACCCGCGCCACTCTAGGCGAGTGGTGCGGGTTGTAAGCTGACTTCATACCTGATTTTCAAATCTGGAAATCTATTTTAAAGGGAAAGCTCTGTGGATATGTCGCTAGAGTTACTTGTTGTAAGTTCGAATTAGGACGCAAGTGCCACAAATTAACATCAGTACGGGGGTGGTGAAAAGTGAGACTGTTTTAGCGACAAATATTGGAGTTATTGGCTCAGGCGAGTGGTAGACGGCGAACAACCCGTCCTACGGGGGCAATCATCGAGACTGTACTCATCAATCTTTGCCTCTCCGAATCAGCCCGGTGCTACAATAAGCCGGCGCCAAGACCCACCCACCACCCTAGTGCTCACAAAAATTGTACGTCGCAAGCTGCCATCCCTTCTCACTCGCCTTCACATGAACACTCCTCTCCTCCATAAGCTTCAACCGATGCTGCCTCGCCTCCTCCTCGCCCATGGGTAGCATATCGTCGTTAGCATAAAGATGCTCTCGCACCATATGTAACAGCTCAGGTGGAAGGGTTGCACTGCCAGCTGCGATTTCGGCCTCGGCGCCTCCCTGCTTTAGTAGGGCAACGAGTTCCGGAGGCAACTTGGCCATGGCGGCAGACCGGGATTCAGGCGTGTCACCGAAGACGGATGCGGCCCACCAGTCCATTCGTTGCGGGGGGACGTTGGCTGTGGAGATGATGCGTAAAGTGGGGTCGACAAGCCAGAGAGCTATGAAGCGGCGGTGCCCGGGTTTCGTGGGATCCTTCAATCGGAAGGAGGAGACGCGGTGTTGGCTAATGAGGGCTTCAGCCAATGGTGGTAACAGAGCGCGCTGTGTGTAGACTTACAAAACATTAGGGAAGGCGAGAAGGCGGCCCTGACATGTCTCGACGCTGCCGTAGTTCTGCAGGGCAGGGGAGCAGCCACCACCGAGCTCTGTGCCGTAGAGCTGCTCGAGGCAGTGATAGGAATCCTGGCCCACTTGTAGGAGGTCGTGGTCATTCATATATGCCGAAGTTTGCATACGGAAGCAGAGACTACTGTCGGTGATATTCTCGCTGTCAAGATAGTAGAGAGCGGTGGCACAGATGTGCTCGTTCATCTGTCCTTCAACCTGTAAGAAGTGTCAACCAGTTTCTGTCCATATCACCGACGGACCACAAGCACTCACATGCCACCCCCCAAGGGGAAACTCGGGTTTCTCAGGAGTTAGCTCAATGGAGGCCATTTTAACAATTACTTGGAGCCCGGAATCGCGGTGTTTCTCCACCAACCGTTTACCCTCCAACGGCGCATAGTCGACGTCCTCAAATTCAGGCTCCGGGATAACGGGCTTGCGCAGATACTTCCACTTCTCTTCCATCTCATCGTCGTATTTGGGATCGAATTGGTGCCACCAACCCACCGTCTCCCAGTCCACGGGCACATCTTTGACCGCTTCGGCATTATTCGGGTCCCAGTTCTCAGGGTTTTCGTCGCTAGATGTCGGTAAGCATTAGAACCCTTTAAATTTCGACTAGGGAAATCAGAGAGGCTCACTCTGGGTTTTCTGGAGGGGGAATTCGTGGCGTGAGCCTGCCCGCGCCCTCTTTATTCTCATACCCATGCGCGAAAGCTAAGCACTGATCCCACGCAGGAAGCGCAGCCTCGACTAGTTTCTCAATGGTTCGATAGACTTCAGAACGCTTGTTGGGATGCAAGTTGTTGATATAGCTGGTAAACTTGACTGAGCCGTCGTCCTGGAAGGCGACGTTGGCGGGTAGCCACTGGTACGTGTTGGACCAGTAGTGCGGCGGCACATGGGAGCTTCCGATGATGTAACTGAAGCGGTCTCTTGTGTGGTCGTACACCCAGTCGTCTTTAGGAATGATGTCGCCTTTGCCGGCCCAAGTATCAACGGCATCGCTGACACCGACGACTTCATCTTTAAGCACTCGGCTGCGTCCGTAAACCAAGGGATACATGGACGGGTGTACTAAGTCCAGGACCATGTCGCTCGAGTTGGGATGCCAATCAGGAGAAGACTGCTGGTCAGCCTTGAGTGTGTCAAAGGCTTTGCGCAGGGCCTCATGTAAATCAGATGAAACGAGCTTATTGGATTTGACCACTGACGCGCACGCGTCGAGCGTGGGAATAAGGCCAGATTTCTCATAGTATTTTGCTTTGCTTTGGAGCTCTCGGACGCACTGTATAATTTTAATAAGCAAATTCACACAGCCGGTTTATAGGGGCGAGGATACTCACAAAATCAAACGTCTGGGCCGTTACCAGCCCCTGTAATGGTCTTACGCGGGACGGCCCAAGGTTGCTCGGGCCAAGATCGTCGCTGAGTTCGAGGTGGCCCTCATCGTCCCAGTACTGTCGCTTCCCGTGGGTGGCAAGTTTCCAGAACTCTTCGTCGGGTATGGCCATGGCCTCGTCGCGCCACTTGGCTGTGATAGTGTCGTCAAAGACCTTGGTGTGCCAGTCAGGCTTGTCGGTCAGACGGTCCATGATACTCATCATGGCGAGCTCGCGGACCATGATCATCTCTGAATCGGACTCGTAGCAATTGCTATGAGCGGCAATGGGGTACGTGGTGCAGCCATCTTGCGGCCGGGGGTGAAATCGCAATGGCAGGCCGAGGCCGGGGTAGTTGTAGTCTGACATGGTGTTGGGTGCGATATATAATTGAGACGCCGTGCGAACGAGATGACTTGTGCAGATTCCACGCAGTATTTATACATCAAACTACTACCTAGACGCTTAAGTACATGTACGTCTCCAAGAACTGATGGGATGTGTTGCCTGGATATAGTGCTTAGGCAGAAACACGCTAGTGACGGAGGCGGCTAGTCTACCTGCGCTATAATCCCCACGTGATTCATCCGCATACATGTATTGATTCCTCTTACGGCAAATAAATCGCCGGGGATTTGCCGACGCTCGAGTTCATAAATTTAATTGATAGGATCGATCTTTGTAATATTTAATGCTTTAAACACCTTGTAGTCTATATAAATACTACAAATATCTTATATGATGTTATGATAATGATATCATTCAATGTTGATTAACACTGAGTGGGGCAAAGAGTCAATTAACTTCGTCTGGGCTTGCCTTGAAAATCCGAAGATTTATTTTCCATAAGAGCACTTGGGGCTTTTTTCTGCCTACTTCTTACTATAGACTGCATACTATCTATTATCTAAGCCTCTGTTGCTTCGACCTGTCCCGCATGAGCAGCATATTGCCCTTGATAGACAATACATGCATCAATTGATCTTTGCTCCATCAGTGAAGCGGGCGACAAAAGCTAACGGAACCTAAGTTCTGACGTCCAACGTGAGCGTTGCCTCCTGCATAACACACTTTAAGCCAGCCACACAGGTCCAAATCGACGTAGAGTAGAAGCAGCTCCAACACCTCAAGCATCTTAATCGGCCCGTTGCTTGCCCACCGTAGTTTGCCCAAGAGGGTGCCTTTTTTACCATCACAGGCTACCGCGACGCTCAACAACCGACCATCAATCATGAGCTACCAGAATCTACGGGGACTTTAAATGCTAGACGCGCTTAGATACGCACGTAATACATTATCGGGGGCAATTTAGAGTAACGTAAACATTTATGTTAAGCCGGAAATAATGGAATCCAATTTCTTTCAATAAGCAGCAGCGTAGCAACAAAACAACTGTTATTTATGATTTCTAATTACGGTAATGACTGAACGTGATCACTCTCACAAACGGCAGAATGAACTCTCTTTCTCAATAGCTTGTAGTCCACTCGTCTATCCTCGCCACCTCTTATTTCTGGCAAGCATTGTTCTGGGGGATAGCACTAGTGCAACTCTGTCAGTCACAATCACAGGTGTTCTTTTAGCAGTTACTTACGAGAAGTGCCAGCCGCTGGCGATGTGCTTGCCACCAGTGTTGCATTTGTTGATCAGAGCGTGGAGTCCACTGACACACTCGGCCTCGTTGAGCCCGGCATTAGCAGAGGTCACTCCGTTCCACTGGACCGAAAGTCCGGCTGTTTGCGTGACCTCCCCACCACGGAACGCTTTGTAGCTTCCGGTCTTTCCGCAGCCCCATTTGGTGAGGCCTTGTGTGTAGCTGCCACCAAGTGAGCCTTTGCAGGCCTCGGTTGCCACAGACTTAGCCTTGTCTTTGCTTGGCCTGGGGGTAACATTAGCGATCTTGATTGTAGGAGGTGTAAAAAGGAATGAACGGTATCGCTGATGTGAAGAAAATCGGGCATTTGCTCACCATTCAAGAGCCCATCCGGTCTTGATGCAGTCTTGAGCTTGGGTGCCGGCAATGGCGGTAGCGAGAACAGTGAGAAGAGTAAGGTACTGCATATTGTAAGATGGTAAGATAGAATAGAATAGAACGAAATCTGTAAAGACTGATGAAGTGGAACGTAATGCAAGGCAGTGTGCCCAATAATAAAGCAATAAATTATGATACGATTATCGTTATCGATCATTATCGATCATTATTGATTGGCTCAATTGTAATATCCGTGCGGCGTGCGTTACCTAGGCAATGCACAGGCCTACGCCTCTCCCTTTGAGACTCCACTTCGGTACCAACTCTTTAAGCACTCAATTTTTTCAACCGTCTCTGCTCCAAGCTGCATCCTATCCCATGATATTGTACGACGCCCACTAGAAAAAACTCTCTCCGGCTCATCGCTCATCGCAGGGATCGATAGAACTTCGAATGCGAATAC
>KZ805533.1:0-63380 GCA_003073855.1 Periconia macrospinosa
TCATTCATTCATGATAGAGCACGGATGAATGAATATATTCATAAGCCTCAAAAAGTATGAATATATGCATTCATATATTCATGAGAGCACTGCTCTCCACCACTAATCCCCTCGTCATGCCCTCCGGATACAAACGCCTAAACCAGGCAAGCCCTAGATCCTTCCTTTTCTACGTTGTCGCCAACGTCGGCCCTGGGGGAAGCAGCCGTCCACTTGCCGTCGCCTACCGCCAAGGCAATGACTTCGATTTTCGGTATTTCCCGCGCGTAGAATACCTCGCCAACGACATCCTAAGCGTACTTACCATCCTATCCTCGCCTACGAATCGCGGCGCCCTTGAAGCAGAATGCGTGCAAGCAAAAAACTGGTATCTCGAGCATCAGCGCCAGGAAAATGCCGACCCGGAAGAAGGACAAAGACCCCCCGCGCTGCCAGACACGCCCCAGCCTCTCTGGACCGGTTATCCGCAGCGTATGGAGAACTGGAAGGTCGTCATGCAGCCCGAGCTACCACCGCGCAGCGACAATACTTCTCCCATAGAGTTCCCCGTGACCAGTAACTACCTCGTCGAGGGCTTGTTGCGCGGCAACAAAACCACGCGCAAAGGCGACGTGCAGCTTCAGCCGCTGACGCTCCCTTTCTACGGCAACTGCCTCGAGTATGGCATGATGGTTATTGACATTTCGCATCTTTCGCGCATCACGTACGGCATTGTAGCATTCCCCGTCCGCTACATGGCGTTCGTGGAGTATTGGCACGACCGTGGGGGATGGGATCCTTGCGATGACGAACCACCCGAGCAAGAGCCGGATATTGTGCATGTAGATGACAGACCCCGCGTGCCATTGTCCATTCTGGGCTATTTGCGCAGGCACTTTCCTACTTTCAGGACTTTCACGGAAAATGCAAAGGTGCTGGAGCTAGAGGAGCGATTTCCGCACCTTGTTGATACCCGTGCTTTGGATTGTGAGTCGTCTGACTACTAGGGATTCCTTAGTGCGCTTCAAGCTGACTAACACAATCGGCAGATATATGGCCTATTGACAAAGAGACGCAGCGCTCCGACTTGGTCGAGTCGAGCCGGGAGGAGGAGGAGCTACCGGCGTCCGTCCCGCAAAAATGTAGCATCTTGTAGTCCATTAGACCATCATTACCATATTGCATTCTGACTCCCGCGTGGGGTCTTGTCCCCAGAATTGGTAGAAGCAAATTCTATGTTCTCGGTATGGAAATTCATGATTTCCAATATTTGAAGGTGAATACCCATGTCACGTGCTTTACTCACATAACCTACTGCATACATCAGATATACATCCACCTTCCGTAGTCCTACTGCATCACTCACTCTATCGATAAACTTTTCCTCTTCCAGTACTGCCTATTTGCGTGTCCTCCAACAGATTTACGTTGAAATTCGGATCTGATCAGGGATACTAAGACTGATCCAGAAATTGGCACAGCCATTCCCAAGCTAGCTACCTAGGTAGCCATGGGGACTTTCTGGTTCCTGCGATAGGCTCCGCTTTGGTATCAACCCTGCACCAGCGAGCAATCTCCTAACGATGCAATCTTATCTTGCGTGCTGTTACACCTCTCGTAAAATACTAGAAAATTATTGCCTCCCGGGAAAGGTATCGGCTGGCCGTCCTCCCTACTAGCGTTGACAATTCTAAGTATCTTATATAAATTATAATAGCTCAGCCCGGCCAGTCGACGGTGCGATTTGCGCGCTGCCATATTGCGGGGGTGTAGAATGAGGATAACCTGCATACGAGGTGTGATCTGGGTCGACATGAGGTGGCAAGGGCGACTTCTGGGCTACTTCGGCTTCGCCGACTGATGGTTGCGTCGGTACGGGCTGTTGATTGCGTCGTCGAACGAGAAAGAAGGCGAGGACAGCAAAACATATCAATGCGAGACCTCCTATTACGCCGCCGACTATGGCACCAACAGGTTTTGAAGGTTGAGGTGGAGGTGGCGTAGTTGTTATAATTGGAGGGGTTGGAGTTGAAGGGGTAGTGGTCGCTGAGTTTGACTTAGGTCGGCTCTCAGACAGCGTGTTGTTTTGTAAACTTACTGGGAGTTGGTGACACCATATAATAGGTTGCAGACTTTACTTCATCCGATGAAAAGCAACCAGGATTCGTATAGCGGTCTGTTGCGCCGAGTGTAGAATACAGGTATTCCGTTCCACATACGCCACCAAGCGTCCCACTGCTCATGTATTAAAAGGATATGCGGGATTTTGAGTGCGAACTACCTACCAAATAACTGTATGTGTGCCTTGTAAGAAGTGGATAGTTCCTGACTGGCAGTCCGAAGCCACCCAGCAACTGCCACCTATAGAACACCAGCCCCAATTATCTCCCAATGTCAGTATAGTTTGTTTGCTAGTGTAACCCCATGCTTCGTCTGTAGAAATAATTTAGCTAATGTATACACTGTAACGCTGGTGGGTAACCTTACATACGACCGTTGTACCGGAAGTAAGAGCACTCCAGATAGTCACAACACCGGAACTCTGCCGTTTGTTAAGACTTGGTGGTGGAGTTGGGTCTGGGGCTACAAGTCCATATGCCACTGCCAGTATATATCCAAGTATCAAGACTAAAAAGGCCATCGTGGCACTATTACACCGACGTGCAATTGTTAAGACGAAAGCATTTCAATTATTTTCCGTGAGCAGGCCTTTCCCATACTTATCCTCCGATGGCTGAACTAAACCTGCCATCACATGTGCAGAATATTTACTTGAATGTGGTGTGAGGCGGCTTTCCCTAATTCGTTGATGGTAGTTAGTATTTTGCGCTTACTATGAGGGCTTGGGTCGCGATGCATCGGAAGAGGAAGCCGGGGGCACCACAAGCCACCCAGAACTCAGCTTGACGGTCGAGAGAATTTTAGTTCTTCCTCATATGCCTTTTAACTCAAAACTCACCGGGTGAATTTTAGCATGGGCAAAAGATCCAAGGGCAACTTGGGTTTGCTAAAAAAGCTGAATCGTCGATCGGGCTGCTGTTAAGTCACAGGTAGATCATACGTTTGGTGGTTACAGGCCAGAGAGATAGTGTACCAGGAAATATACAGACATTAAACCAAGCAGGCAAAGGCCGCAGAGTCTCTAATTCGTAGAATTTCTTAGTTACCCCAACTGTCACCCCACCACGTGTGACCTCCCTGTACATCAAAAATTCTTGATAGAACACCACGCCAAGGGTTTTCAGTCACCAATTAATGGTCCCTGCATGGGCTGAGATATATACGAGGTGGAAGAAGGCTAGTGCGCTTTCCTGCTCCGTCAATGTCCCAATACCACAAGCTAGTTATTTCAGCTGAGTTTCTTCGAACCTGTTGCGGCGGTGTAGACACCGGATCTTGCCCTGATAAAGTATCTGTCTTTGTTTTCTAGCCAATAACTCTGCCAAAAAATGAGGCTGGGCAATGTGGCCCATTTGCTTATTCCCTCTTGAAATCAGGATCTGTCAAATCTCTTAAAAGTTATTCCCGCTAAAAGCTTCCATAACTAATTACCCTACTGAATTAGTTAAAGAGTCTCAGCCATTACCTCAGACCCAGTAATCCTCAAAAAGGCAGCCTTGACATACTCCCAGACCTTATCCCTCACTCCATTTTCCCTGAAACCGCGCAGCAAATCCTCCACCTTCGCCGGCGAACTATTACACTTCTGACTAAGTGTGTACATTCCACTGCCCACTTCACCATCACTTCCCTTGGCTACCTTGTTTTTCCCGTACACTGCCACACCACTTGCGCTCCCGTCTCTAGACGGATATCTCGCGCTAGTCGCCAAGAAGACATGTCTCTCCGCGCACTCCTCCGGTGAAGTATTGATCAGCGGTGCCAGAAGCCCCGTAATAAGCACCATAGCCTTCATCTTGAAATCCGACTCCATCTCACGCATGATCCCGCCCTTCACAACACCAGGGACGCAATGGATAAAACTCACATCAGACGCGCGACACGCTATTTTCTCAAGCAGTAGTGTTTGCATGGATGCTAGTTGATCTCGCCACTGGGTCAGCGAGAGATTGGCACCGGCGAGGTTATTGACGTCGATTGGGCCTTCGTAGGACGCGGCACCGACACTGATGACGCGGCGGAGGCCTGGGGCGGCATTTTGGAGAAGAGGGAGGAGATTGAGGATGAAGCGTGTTCGGCCGTGCGTAGCGATTCCGGAGGCGAGAGGGAGGCCCTCCGAGGTTGCTTTTTAGATTTGTAAGGGCGTGAATGCGGGATGGAACAATGAGTTGGGAAATCAGAGGCCCCAACTTACTCTTAGTGAAGGCCATGTTGCCTTGACTTTGAAATAAGACATTGATGACACTTTCCTTCCTCTTTATATGCCGACATACTGGATCTATATTTTTCAGCAGACTTACATCTGCTGGTATAAACTCATAGCTTCCATCCTTGTTCAGCTGTTGGCACTCGGATAAGATGCGGTTGGCAGCTTCTTGAGAACGGCCTACGATGTAGACTCGAGGTTTGATCGTGTACCGAGCGAACGACTTAAGAGTGTATTCTCCAACACCGCTTGTACCACCAACAAAGACAGCAACTAACCCAGCAGGAAGTTCAGTTGCGACACGTTTGTTGGATGCAATAACCTCAGCGAGGGCGACCATGGTGTCTGCTAGGGAGAAAGTTGTGATTTTGTAAGGGTTCAGATACCATGCTATTGCTTATATACATGTCTTTCTACCAATCTATATCTGCGCCGAACGTCATAACCTCCGCATTAAAATTTATTCAATCGGGCTATCGGTATGATGATGTCCTTTTCATAGCCGTGTTTCTGCGCTAAACCGAAAAAAGCGATACGAGCTCAAAGTGGAAAGTGAGCTTACGCGGAGATAAGGCCGGGATTACGGACGTGTGCTTCTCCACTATCCAAAGACGGCGATACGAGCTTGACGGAGCGGGTTCTTCTTCTACAACCGATCGGGTGACTTTTCTACTTGCTCGAACACAACCGCAATAAATCCGGCTATGGATCAGTTCACCAACACATTTGTACTATCTGCTTCGTCCAATCAGGGTTCGCGCTTACGTGAGTTGCGTGAAATCCCACAATGCTTACCCCTGGATCCTGCCAGAAGGAGACGAGTGCACAAGAAGTCAAAGGCTGGATGTCATACTTGCAAAGCGAGAAGGTTGAAGGTCAGTAAATCTGAGATCGCGCTATCTTCAATATGGTGATAACCCTCTCGAGATTCAACAGTGCGATGACAAAACACCATGCAGCAACTGCTTACGCAGAGGGGAAGAGTGCAGTCGAACTAAGCAAACTTCTTCTGCTCCTTCGAAATTTATTTCTCCAACACCTCAATATCCTATTCATGGATCCTACGCGCCAAGTGATAGAGTAAATCTGCTCTTTCTCAAGCTCTTCCACCACTTCCATACAACGACATCCAGTACGCTCATCCTACCGAAATCTATTTGGGACCATGCCCTACAACTATCTTTCAACTTTGATTTTCTTGCTTCAGCCGTCCTTTGTGTCTCTGCCTGTCACCTCGCCTATCTTCAACCTTCGGATCAAACATACCCGGTCGTCGCTGCCACACATCTATCCCGCGCCATCGTTGGGTTCCGTCGCGAACTAAACAACAATCTTACCTCAACTCATCTTGATGTCTTTATAGCAACATCTGTTTTGCTACAGTTAGAAGTCTGGACTCATGCCAATGATGAACCAACACGGGAACAACAACACGGAGATGGACACGAGCCATTACAGGACCGAGTTTTCGAGTTCTGTGCTAGTCTGAAGAGTGTCTTTGTCAACAGCTTCTCAGAAACATCGATAAAATCATCCTTATTTTTGGATAACCTAAGAGAGGGCTCGGACTCAGCTTTACTTGATACTTCGCATATTAAAGAAGGACAACTAGCAAGATCCATATTCTCTGGCCATTCCACATTTAATCCTGCATGGCTTGAGTCGCCTTTCTTAGAATCTCCAGTGGATTTCGATATCCCCAATAATGAGTCAATTTCCTCAGCCGCTATCCAGCGTCTCTGTCTCATTTGGTCGTTTGTCCCGCCGAGTCATTCCGCTGCCGACCCCAGTGTTCTGCGACTACTGGCGAGATTCATCCTATTTCCTGTCCAGTGTCATGGTCCGCTCATGGAAATGGGTGGAGAAAGCAAAATGCATGCTCAGCTGTGGCTTTATCATTTCTACCGTTCAACCCGGATTCTTCTTGGATCAGATGAGTATTGGTGGGCGCATAGGAGGTCGGCATTTCAGGAGCGGGATTTGAGAGCTCAGTTACTAGAAAATAGTTCCGTATAGTTAGCTTTGCATCCCCAATATAAGTCTGTTACACCCTAGTTAGAAAGTTCACCGGTATCAAGACGCCATGCAATATGGCGTTTCAAACCTTTCTTAACTCACTCAACCACCCCAAGTTGAAATTTCCACTGATCTAATATCCGCGATTTAGCTACACTTCCCAAGCATCTCCCCCAAACCCTTCCAAACTTCCACTCCCAGATACCCCGAAATCCAATAATTCCCGTCCCCATCCTTCCCAATAATCGGAAACCCATTCGGCATCGTGAATCCAAACTGACAATTCTGGATATACCTCGGCTTCCCGCCCCCACTCCCCACACCGCCACTCTCCTTCATCGCCGCCGAAAAATCAACCTCAAACAACCCCGCCTTCGTCCAATTCGAAAACGTAACCATATGTGCATTCCCGCCTCCAAAAAATGGAGGAAGTTTCATCTTACTTTCTCTTGTCATTTCAAAAAACGCTTCCACTTGCTCGCGCGTGCCCAATTCCGCGATGGCGCGGCGGATTGAAGAGGCGATGAAGCCCAGAGATTTCTCACGGAGATCATTGAGGGAAAGAAGAACGTTAATGAAGCCGATTGCGTTGGAAATGTATGACGCGTTTAGCGGGATTATTTCTGGTTGAAGGACCTTTCGGAGGTTGTATGCGTTGTTGAGAACGATTGTTTGGGGTGGGGAGGTGAGAGGGAGGTGTGCGGTTGCGAGACGGGTCCACCATGCGACGAGGACATCGCCTTCTGTCAGGAAGGGGACTTGGCTTGTTTGGTTGGGAGATATAGTTGTGAGATCCGCGAGAGCTTCTGAGTGGAGTTTGGTTATGAAGGTGTGGGGTATGCAGACCATACGATTTTCCAGTTTGTGGAAGAAGCTGGGAAGCTGATTAAATCCATATCTTAGAAGTCCGAAAGTGCCCATTCGATGCATAGCGAGTTTATGTGGCTCGGTTACATTGGTGCCCAAATCAGCCAAAGGATCAAATACGGTGCCGTACGGATCGGGCACTTCATTTTCACGGCCCTGGAGCATTGAAATCCAAGAATTCAGAAGGGCGCTTTTGCCCATTGCATCCATGAGCGTGTGTGGCCAGTACAACGACACCATCGTAATGTCCGTGAAAGATACGACATGCAGTCCTAGTTGAGGTCTATCTGTGTTGAAGTAATCAGCCAATTTAGTTGGTCCTCCTTCGGGTTTCATTAAATCGTGGAATTCGTCTGGATCTACGACTATAACCGGTTGCGCGCTCGGTTGGGGTAGACGACATGCCACTGGATGTTCCGCGGCACTCTCATCGAACTCAACGTGCGAAAAGGAAATCGCGGGGCGTTCTTCAGTAAATTCAGCAGGAATATGATATTCGAGGTCTCCATTTTTCTGCTTGATAATTAGAATGAAACTATAGATTTTTTTTTTGAAGGTCGTACGTTTTGTCTAAGCCGCGCTCCTAGTTTCCACCATGCTTCTTTATGGGCTAGTTTTTGGAGATTTTGGTGTAGTTTCGTTGCATCAAGGACTCCATCAAAAACAAACATGGAATAGAGAATAAATGCGCGCCAGAGCGGGGTGTCATCGAAGAAGTTCAAGGGCACGACTTTGTCCAGCTGGTTTTCGTTTTGAACTCCATCACCAGGTTTGGCTTTCAAGAAATCTAACATGGTGAAAACAACACAATTGAGACCGTATAATTGCCTTGAGGAATTTGGAGGTGCAGGTTTTATGCCAGGATGAGTGTGATTCGGTTTTAGCTCATTTTATAAAGTTGGAGGGTATCTTTATCTTACCAAAATGTATAAGAAAAAAGGTTCGCCACCGGAATTACAAACATCAGGGTCTCAAAGATGATGATTTTCATAATTTCGATCACTTTGTTGTTTGGTAAGCTTTATTACCCACATCGCCTTTCTTTGTAAGGTGTGATCATCGGTGTAACACAGTAAGATCTGCAGCTACCCGAACACCCCTTGATAACAGATAGTTTATCAAATAAGCACTATTTAAAAGTGAACGATAAATAATGCACTGATATAACGATACGCAAAAAAGTAAAAAGCGAACGCAGAATCCTAGATAGTTGATGTTGCTTTACGTACGCGTTGCCTTCAGGATAGGCCTTCACACAAGCACGAAACTATGAATATACCAGCTTCACAAAGAATTTGGAAAGCGCATGAGAAGTATCACGTATTATAGAATTAAGATTAACTAATGAGCGTTATATATACAGATCCCGTGAGCTTCGTTTCCACCTCGTTCACGGACACATGAATCATACTACGTCGCCTCACAAGACCACATGCACGGTCTGACCAATGCTAGGCGTGCCGGTGCTAGACATAGCAAACAAATAGTAGTAACCAGGAAGGAGAATACCACTATCAGTCGGCAACTGCGCAGAATACTGACCACCGTTGACAGTCAGGTCCTCGAGCGGGATACGCCTCTGGTCGCTATTAACCGAATGCGTAACCGATCCCATACGGATAAGCGAGACCTTTGCTTTCTCGCCATCGGCGAGTTCAGTTACACGGAAGTTGAGGGTTGCGCCGACTTTGACGGATTCTTGGGGAAGACCGGCGATGATTGGGCGCTTGGCGTAGGTACCGTCGGCGTTGAAGAGGAAAGGAGGCTCGTAGAATTCACCGTCAGCGTGGTCGACCGTCTTGTCACAGCCAGCGGTAGAGCCGCGGATTTTGCTAACCCAGCAGAGACCGCCACCACCGACGAACACACGGCTATCAGGAAGAAGGATCGAGATAGAGTGATAGTTGCGGGGAACTGCAGATGCGGCGAGTTGAGTCCACTGCTTGGTTTCGGGGTTGAATAGCTCTGGGATGAGGACGCCGTCAGTGTTGGTGAAGACAAGAGATTTCTTTTGGCCGCCGGTCACGAGGACGGTTCCGTCAGGAAGAACCACGGCATTGGAGAAACCGCGCTGGAAGGACATGTCAGAGACGCGCTCGATGGTTGAAGGAGTGTTGGGTTCGCCGATCGTGGTGATGTGAGCGCGCTTGTTGGCAGCGCTGTTGGTGTAGTCTGGAGAACCTCCAGCAGAGAGGATCTTTCCGTTAACAGCATCGTACATGACGAAAATACCGCACATGGCATCATCGGTGTCTCTTGTGCCGGCTTTGACAATGGATCCCTCGCCTTCAGTGCCGAACCAGTGCTGGTCCACGCCGGGTCCCGCCTGGAAAACGCTTCCGTCCTTCCAGCCAAACAGCCAGGCGTGGTTATCCTCTCTCCAGATACCTTCGTGATCAGTCGTGAGGATGGGTTTCACATCAGCGTTGGGGAGGTATGTCCACAGTTCGGTCTCAGGGTCGTAGATCTCTCCGTTCTTGCCCTTGCGCGGACCAGAGTAAGCGCCGCCAATGGTGAAGACTTTGCCGTTAGAAAGGATAGTTGAGGTTTGGTAGCCACGGCCAACGGTCATATCGGCGGCACGAGTGAAGTTGTTAGTAGCCGGGTCATAGATACTGACAGCCTCAGCATCGGAACCTCCCTGAATGAGGATACGGCCGTCAGCGAGCTGGCTGATAGCAGGGCAAAACATGTCGTGGTTTGTGTTAACAACTTCACGGTGGGACACAGCGCCACTGTTCAAGTCGAGGCCACCGAACTGGGTCATGCCCGAAGCACCACCAAATGCATCAACACCCCAAGAGGAGAAGTACATGAGACTATCAGGCTGGGGAAATTTCGGCACAACATAGGCAGCTACTGGGATGAGAGGCAGGCGTACTATGTCAGACCACTTGCCTTGGGTGGCAGTGTTTGAGGTAGTAGGCAGAGTGATGGTAGAGAAACGCTTGTTCTTCACCCAAACCAAGGTAGCAGGCTCGGCTTTCTTGATGTGGCAAACATTGTCCTGGTGATCAAACACGGCCTTCTTGCAACCGTTGGTGGTAGAGCACAGATCGGCGCATGCGTTGCTAGTTGTGACTTGACGGAAGATTTTCGCGCTGCCGCCTTCGTAATCTGAACCCGTGCACATGTTGTAGGTTGCGCCTTTGGGCGCGCGGTATGTAGTTTGCTGCACGAGGCAGGCCGAAATGGGTGTCCTGTCCTTGATTTCCGTGTCAAGGCGAATGGCATCGAAACGTGAGTCGGTCTCCCACCACATGCTGTTTCTTTCATCCTTGACATGGCAGATCTTGCCTTGTTTATCATATACTGCCCTGCGGCATCTGGTATCCTTACTGCAGATTTCAACGCAAGCTTGGCAGTTTTGCACATTGTTGACGATTTGGAGACTTCGGCCACCGTGTGTGTAATCGGAATTGGGACATGTTGTGTAAAGCTGGCCGGCGCCAGTGCTCCAAGAGGTTTCTTCACCCGGGCAGGATGTCAGCGTGGCGGACGCGAGGGTAACGAGAAGCGAGGAGGCGGAAAGCGCCTGTATTAAGGTAGATTTAATCATTTTTTTTTTAACTTTGACCATGAATTATGTAGAGGAGTCTTGGTCGAAAAAATAGGGAATCCGAAGTGAGCAGCTTTAAGTGAATGCGATGCTCTTGCTGTACAAGCTGATTGAACGAAAGACAATATAATAGAAAAAAAAATGAATGACGATGTGGTATTAGGATAGTAAACGAGAGACAGCTGGGTCGAAAAGCCCGTGAGGTCGCACAGTGGGATGCACTCGCAAGCTTAAGAAGCCCTAAAGATGACCACAGGGAACGATCCGATCTTTAAAGCATTGCGCACCAGTATCTACAACACACAATGCGGCTAGTGGCATCCCAAGTATGTTGATTCAGGGTGCCGGTAGCTACCCACAAATATGCCGTTTTCTATAGCGCAGAGCCTCAAGACGGATACCAATACAGAACTCCGTTCGTTTGCATCATCGCTATGCTCAAATTGGGTTTTTAGCAAGTGGAACTTTGCCGCTAGAAGAGGCGCGTCACCGGGAACTAACTCGATCTTATCTGACATGTTATGCCGGTGACGGGTCCCCTGAGTAGACCCACCTTTACAACGGCTTGACGCCGGATATTGGGACTATCTCGGTCACTTGGCGAAACACCAACAACAAGCTGTACCCATCGTTGCTCTTAGCTACAGCATCCTCCTGAAATCCTATATCTATGCAAAAGCCGTTCTTACTCGCCGCTCTGTTTCTGCATAGATTTTCACCTAAATGCGATCGACAGAACGTTGAAGATTCATCTATGGAATAATAAATTGTTGCCCAAATTTTTCCATATCACAATGAAACTAGAAGAAGAAGAAGCGCCGACTTCATTGAAGTACCCAGCGGCGCCTCGCCGACAAACCGCTACCCGAGCCGAATCCGAGGACCAGACGGGTACACATTTGCGCCTGCGCCTCACTCCAAGCCTCAAGACAGCAAATATGGCGGGTGACACGGCTGATGATGTGTTTTGGGTGAAACAAGCCAATAGCGTGCCCTTCTAGTCGTCAACAATTCACGGCACGTCGCTCGATCTAAGCTATAGTAACTCTGTTATATAGGTGATATAGATCTAAAGGCTAGTAATATCACAAACAGTTATAATGTTCCGAGTCAGTCCGTATGTTTCCCGGCTACTTGATAAAAGGTTTTGGTGTGCCGCGCGCAGCAGTGCTGATAAGGAGGTACCTCGAGGCTCGCTGGTCACCCGGATGTTTTTCCCTTCACGTGAAAAGATTTTTTTACCGAGCACGATATCCGAATAGGAGTCCATCTTTTGTCAGGAGTATCGCAAACTGCAATCGCAATCCACAAGGCTGGCACAAAACAACGGCACACGTCGTTAACTGGCAAGGAAAATCTGCGTTGTTTGTAGGTCGGTTATTCGGTAACTATATGTAGCTAGCTGTGCGGCAACACCATCACAGCTGCTGTCGACCCAATATACACATTTCATTGCCCGAATTGAGATACCGAACTTGCACTTATAAAAATGTATGATTTGTATTCGGGTTCAGGTATGATAACAGACAACAGAATATCACCGCATTCGATTTTGCGCAAATCGCTAGACTCAAAATCCCAAATCCAACCTCCACGCTTCACATTCCAACGACATTTCCAATCATGTCTCAGAGAATAGTCATCATTGGTACAGGATTCGCAGGCGTCTGGAGTGCTCTCTCCGCGCAACGCCTAATTGATACTCAAGGCCGAAGCGCAGCCATTGAAATCACTGTAATCGCTCCGGATCCAACGCTAGTCATCCGTCCTCGACTATATGAAGCCAAACCCTCCAGCATGACCTTCGCACTCGAGCCTCTTTTCGAGTCTGCTGGCATCAAATTCATCCGCGGTTTCGTGGATCAGATCGAAGCGGCAGAACACACCCTCCATTTCACCTCTACCGAAAGCGGAAAAGCGAACATCTCGTTTGACCGCTTGATACTCGCAGCTGGAAGCGACGTCATTAGACCTGACTCCGTCGCTGGGCTCCAGGAACACGCATTCGACATCGACACTTTGAACGCTGCGGTAAAATTAGAAGCTCACCTCGAAAAGTTAGCAACGGCCCCAGAAAGCGATGCTCGCAACACGATTGTCGTCTGTGGCGCAGGCTTCACCGGCATCGAGATTGTAACTGAGTTGCCGAAGCGTCTTGCGCATATGGTAACCAAACCTCGACTGATTCTGGTCGACAGTGATGAAGTACTGGCTTCCAGACTTGGTCCTGGCCCTCGCCCCATCATCACCCAGGCCATCAAAGAGCTCAATATCGAGGTCAAACTAGGATCGAAAGTCACTGCAGTTGATGCGCAAGGTGTCACCCTAGCATCTGGAGAGCATATCGCGTCTCAGACGGTTATCTGGACTGCTGGAGTGCGGGCCACCCCTCTCGCACGACAGATTTCCGGCAATGTAGATACACTCGGTCGTCTATACGCCGACAAACATCTTCGCGTCCCTTCTCAAAAGCACATCTTCGCGACGGGCGATGCTGCAGCTGCTGAAACAGACAACGAAGGTCATTATACCATGATGTCTTGCCAACACGCCATTCCGCTTGGTCGCGCATCTGGCTTCAATGCGGCAGCAGACCTTTTGGGCGAACCCATGGTCGAATATTCGCAGCCTGAGTATATCTGCTGTCTTGATTTGGGAGCTTGGGGCACGGTGGTGACAAAAGGTTGGGAGAGGGAGGTCAAGATTACAGGAGAGCTTGCGAAGAAGGTCAAGCAGGGTATTAACCGAGAGCTCATCTACCCTCCAAAATCTGCTTCACAGGCACTTGAGCTTGCACAGCCGTTGTTACAGCCTTCCCTGGACGAGGTGTCTGCGCGGTTGCTGGGGACTGCTATGTAATTGAGTGGTTAGCTCGCAATGTTCAAATTTTCTTCGGAATAGTCACAAATAGAGCTTCTCCACTTTTTTCAATAGACTTCATTTAGAATGTCATCAATAAGAAACTCTAGCACAAGAATTGGTGACCCAGAAACGTTGACTACACTCGTCATACGATCAGCTTCCATGAAAAGCCACTTTGACGAAAATGTCGAGTTCAAAACAAGGGAACGAAGCCGATCTTTAATTACCATATCAATGGATTAACAAGCAATGCCGGAGTGGGAAAGCATCATCCTTGTACTACTAGAGCTCTGGGTACTTGAGTTAGCCGATGGATAGTCTAACTACTTCGGTAGTTGTCCTCAACAGTCCCTTTCCCTCCAAAACATACACACAACAACAAGATATGCAAGATGCAGCGTAATAGACAGCTCCTTGAACATGATTGAAGTCTAGCTATGACAAAAAAAACCTATATAAAGCCTAGATTACTATCTAGCATACGTTAGTTAGCCACTTTGAAAGGACACCTACGCCACACATCAGGCACCCACATCACATATAACTACATATACCCTCCATCCAAACAAGACAAATTCTTCCTTAACCCCCTCTAAAAGAATGCCTTCGCTAAACACGAAAAACTACCCTTACTGGCTCGATGCCGCGATCCGCAGCGGCCTCTCCTCACCCCCCACACCCGTCCTCCCTACCCTCTTCACCAGCACCCTCCAAACCATCGGCATCCTCAAACCCCCAACATCAACCACCCTCTCTGCCTTCTCATCCTTTTCCGTAAAAAATAAACGCATCATAATCGCCGGCCTCGACTGCGCCGGAAAATCCACCCTCCTCCAATCCCACGTCTCCGTCGACTCCTCCCCCGCCCATCGCGACATTACGGTCCAAATCCCATTTATCGGCGCCAAAATCGAAACTGTAGCGGATCAACGGTCGGGAAATCTGTTTCATACGATCGATGTAGGTGGCTGTGCGCCGGTTTCATATAGCGTGTTTAATCGCGCGGTGTGTGCGCAGGGAGATGCGATTGTTTGGGTGGTGGATGGGTGTGATCGGGACAGGATTGTGGAGAGTGTGGAGGAGTTTAAGATGGCGTTGGGGTTGTGTGAGCGGTTTGATGAGAGGAGGTTGGGGACGGAGAGGGTGAGGATTTTTGACAAGTTTGAAGGGGTGGTGGCGGTTTTGGTTAGTAAACGAGATGTTGAGGTACGTTTTTCTTGATAGGTGTTATTTGCAGAGGTGGGTTGGGATTGCTAATTGTGTGTAGAATTCGATGACAATGGAAGAGATTGAGAAATATTTTCGAGCTTTGTTGGGGAGGCTTGGTGATGGGAAATGGGTACGTTCCTTGGGGGTGACGATACTTTCATCTGTTTCTCGTTACTAACAGTAGATCAGAAAATGTTCGGGGTGACTATGAGATCTGGCGAGGGGGTATCTGAAGCGATGAAATGGGTTGCAGAGCAGTTGCAAAATGACTTGAATGCACCGGTGGATGAGAAAACTCTTTTGACCAATGGTAGGAGTATATCCGCAGATGAAAAAAGCCAATAGAAGAGTACGCATATAGCAGAGTACCGATCATACCCATTATCAAACCCGATCGATCCAATCCATCCCCCAAGGACCTACGTGATCATCTCTTACCCTTCCTCTTAATCCCTCTACCCATACGAAACCTCTCAAGCCTAACCGAACATCCCACTACCACCCCTCCTCTTAATTGCCTCAAGCAGTCCCTCCAAAGCCGAAATATCTTCAATCTCACAATGAGGGTAACTCTCAAACCTCTTTATCCATCTCTCTATCGGCTGATACCGCCATTCATCAAAATCTATCTCTTCCTCCCACCTCCCCCTATATTCAGAATCCCAATCGCAATAAATCTTGTAATTATCCCGCCAACTGTATCTCTCGATCTCCTCCTCCGCCTCCCACGGCATCATCGGCAACGAGCCAAAGGGACCACACCGACTCTCCACCCTATGCTTCCACTTGCCCGATCTCCCAAACGCGAATCGCAGTAAATGCGGTAACTCGTTTTTGAAACGGGCGAAGACATCCGACCAGCGTGTCGCATACGCCGGTAATTTAAGCAACTCGTCAATTTCACCATTTCTCTCGTGATCTTCCAAGGGCGTAAACGATTTCCCGTAGTAATTCTGATCTCCGGGCGGGTGCGCGATAGGGAACCCGTTTTCGCCGAGCCACCCGCGGATCGTATATCCGACCTGGTAAAGAATCGCGCATTGATCGAGATACAACTCCTGCAGGGTTGCGGCGTGTGAAATAATCCAGTCGAATTGCGCTTCCTGCGCGAACATGAAGTTGCCGAGGCATAGATACCTCAGGTGAGGAAAATGAAGGTTTGTTAGGTCTATACTAGGGAAGAAACCTAATGGAAGGTTGGAGTAGAGGACCAGTTTTTGAAGGGTTGGTATGGTTGGTTTGAGGAAGTTGGTGGGAAAGTGTCGCCAGAAGGTGTGGGGGTCGCCCTCCTATACATCCTCACATTATGAGAAAACTGTATGCTGAGAAGGGAAGAGTTGAGGGGAGGGAATTTAACGTACCCTCAACGTGTCGCCATAATCGCCCTCCCCCCCGATTTCCTTATGTGAGATACTCATCCGCAGCGACTCCAGACCCTCAAGGACCCACCGCCGTTCGGGATGATCCTTCTCAGCTAGTCCTTCGTCTTGGTAATGCCGGATCCCTAAATGCCTGATCCGTGGCGCATTTGGGCCTTTCAGATAAGAGAATATCTGGTGCGAAAGTTCCAAACGATCTTGCGGTTCGTGGAGAATGTCGCGGAACTCGTGATAACTAGCTTCGCTCGCATGATGGTCGAAATGAATATTAACAGCGCTCAAGGACGGAAATGTCTTCAGGTCCCTGATGCATGACCACCACTCATTGGAATACTCAGGATCGTAATTATGAAGGATGTTCATGTCTTTGTGGTTGGGGTTGTGGTCCTAAACACACAACCATGTCACGCATGTCAACGGTTCTGTGCGGGTGAGTGATTCGGGCTTAGAAAAACTCACGCAGTGCGTTTTGCACAAATACACGTCGACTTTTTTGACGTATTTGTTGAGCATTTCGCTTTCAAGAATGTTTCTGAAGATCTGTGGGTCGTATTTCCCCTCTTCTTCATATTCACAATACGGATAGTCTTCGTCTTCGTCTTCAAAATCATTATCCGAAACAAAACTCACGTATAGCGTAACGCTCGAGAAGAGGTGGCGAGCCGCGATATCGTTCAACACGCGATTCGTCAGGCGGACGCTGGCAAGACTTTTCTTTTCTAGATAGCCGACAATCTCAGATAAAATCTCAACAGGGAGAGACGTTAAATCAGTCATTGTATGAATGTCGGCGCTCCGCTATGGAAGCAATGTTGAAAACGGCGGAATGAACTTTGAGAAGTTGATGCTTCTTAAACTTAAGCGACGGCGGCAGCCAAGCTCTTAAATCAATCATAAAGCCACGCGCCACGCTATCGCTAAGTTAACGAGTGGATCCCAAAACAAGGATATCATTCGCTACGTAGTACGCGTATACCATAACTACCTAGGTACATATGTACATACCAAACTTCAATCACGTGATGATTCATTTACACATATGTAGGTACCCATGTGTGTGTACGATGGTTGGCCGAGGATGTTTCTTAATGGTTTGTCACCTGTGTCGATACCATTATTTCATTAATCCTTGCAACGATATATCACTCCTAATAACTACCAAACATCTATACATACATATGGATGTACCTCCCATAAGCAAATTCAAACTCCTCTCAACCCCACAAAACTAGCTAAGGTTAGGATATAAGCTTTGTTTACCATCGCAAGTATTGATGAAATCACTCACGGTATCAACACAGGCTACAATATCACTCAGAAAAAACCAGGATACAACCATGCAATAAATCTCGATTGACCCACCCCTCCAATCTTCTAAAAACGTAATTGGACGTATAAAGCTACCGTTAGAATATCGTTTCTAAGGCACCTACCTATCCTACTTAACCCTAACTACGAAATGAACCCGGCAACGAAATACTCGACGCTCTAAGTCCTTACAATCCTTAGTACTTAAAATCATCTCAAGATACCACTTTCCTACTTATATACTCCTATTATTGAACAAAAACGCTACAACGCTAAATATCTTCTTTTATAAATCAATATTCTAAACCCTTTTAAACCTTAAATACAAAAAAATAAGACTGTAGGACTATAAACGTAGCCAGATAACGTATATAACTAAAAAGAAACTTACTTGCTATATTTACAGAGAAGAAGAAAAAATCTTAATTATCTATAGTTTAAGTTATACTACCTTTGATTATGCATAATACCCTAAAAACCCCCACCCACAATATACCAACAACCATAACAAAAAAAAGGGGGACACAACACATACCACCCCCCCCCCCCCCCCCTCCCCTCCCTAAACCAGAATGCCTCCATATCCCGCACCTACAAAACAAAGTACCTACCCACATCCAAATACGGTAAAAACCCAACGTAAATCCATTCCAACCCCCCTTCCCTCCATGTTCCTCCCCTTCTTTCATCACCTACATACATATGTAGTTCAACATACATACCCCAACGAAAAAAAATCAACACATATAAGTAACTACCAAACAAAAAACCCTTTCTCTCCTTATTCCGCAAGGAAAAAGGGGGTATAATCACTTTACCCCAATACCAAGTCAAAACAAAAGTTTTTTTCCTAGTACGTAGTGTCTTTGTTTAATCCTAGATATATAGAATGTCCGAGTTAGATAGATTGCGTGAATCTACGTGTAAATGTGGATATAAGACAGGTACACGGGTACGCTAGGAGGAGGAAAGAAGGAAAGAAAGTAAAAAAAAAAGATATAAATAAGGAAGGACGGAGAAGGAGGGCGGCAGCAAAGAGGAGTCATGAAGTTTTTTTTTTTTTTAAAGACGACACATGGATCCAAGAGGGTGAATAAATCCATATATGTAAAACTACGCTAACATCTAACAAACCCTCCTCTCCTTCTCACACATAGGTATCTATCTATCTTCTCATCAAATCTCCACCTCCGACACTTGTCAAAGAAGAGACAAAGTGAGAGAGAGAAAGAGAGAAAACATTCAGTCCGCCGCAGCCGTCGCTCCAGAACCATTACCCCCCATGACCCCACGTCCAAACCACTCACTAACGACCGCGAACCCATCTTTACCCCTCGCCAGCGCATCCTTGAACAAATCATGCCTCTCGGCGCTCTCGACCTGGGCGCGACGAATCGCTCTGACAGTCTGATTCTGCGCACTGCAGAGCGGACACTCGACCTCGTCGTCATTCTCGACATTCTCGCGCGCCTCGACATCGCCGCTCAGACAGCGCTGATGGAAACTGTGGTTGCACAAGAAGTGCACCATGGGCGGATCAAGCGGTTCGCCGCAGACTTTGCAGCGCGTTGCTTGGAAGACGACAGGTTTAGACTCGAGGTCGCGGAGCTTGGCACGCTTGGCTTCCGTGTCGGCGCGGAAGGTGTCGATTGTTTTGCGGTTGGTCGCGATTTCCTGGCGCTCGCGGGCGATGGTGGTGGAGAGGTAGGATTTGATCATGCCCATGGTGGCGACGCCGTTGATGGAGAGAGTTTGGATGACTTGGAGGGGCGCCATGAGGCTGTCTTCGTCGATCTTTTGGAGGATCATGTCGAGCTCGTCGTTGCCGGCTTCGGCGAGGATCTCGGGCGACGAGGTGAAGTAGGCGAGGGCTGCGGGGTAGAGAGAGGGATCTAAAGGGCCGTATTTGCGGAGGGCACGGATTGCGCCTTGGACGTCGTTGGTGGCGGTGTAGGAGCGGAAGATGTCAGAGTGTAGGCCTTGTTGCTCGCGGACGAGAATGGTGCCGTCGCGGAAGTTGGAGAGGTGTGAGAGAAGGAGGACGTTAGAAGTGTCGATAGGGATATTGTTCCCTTGGACGAGCTTTTTCGCCTTGTTTTCCCACTCTTGACGTTCGCCGTCTTTCTTGAGCGACGCGGTATGGAGATACATCTCAAAGAGAGTGGTGTAAAGATCGACTTTGTCGTCTTCGCGAAGGTTTTCGGATTGGATGCAGGCTTCCAAGAATACGATGAACTCTGATGCATGATCTACAAATGCGGAGAAGGCGGTCCGCGGCTTGGGTATCTTGTACTCTGGCGCCGGTTCGTCCGTATTTGTCTCCACGATCTGGGCCTGACTTATGGTTGACTTGGACTCGCCCCCGGGTGGCGATGCAATAGCGTTGGTATTCATGTATGGCAAGGGTAGCAGAGCAGCCAGATTTTGTACTGCGCTAGACGCGACACCAAGTCCCAGCCCCATTCCCGAAGGTGATGGGGCGTTTGGTATTACAATGGCGTCCTTTTTGGGCCTGAAATTTCCGGTGTAGTAATCGATGAAAAGCTGGGTAGTATCTTTCGGACACTGTTCTAAGAGGACTGTCGCGTATTTCAAAAGATTATAAAAAGCGGTTTCTGGGTCCAGACGCCAGATATAAGCCAATGCTTCAGCGTAGCGCTTTGAATCCTCAATCAGTATGTCAACAACGAGTTCATGTTCGCCATGCTTCCTAGCAAGATATGCTGCCTGGTCGAAATAGCCTCCTTGGCGACACATCAAGATGGCTGTGTCGAGATCAAATTTGAGATCATCGCCGGGAGATTTGATAAATTCCTCTAGTTTTGCTACGTCTTTGAGCTTGGCATAACAATTCAAGAGAAGGGTGGTGTGATCTGAAGTCGCTTTATGGTGATCGTGAAGCTCTTCCAGGTATTCGATGAGGTTGTGAATCCTTTGTGTATCAAGAAACTGACAATCAGTAGTGAGTATTAGCCGTAGAGAAAAGGTGTTTCAACATACCTTCCTGATGACTTGGGACGGCTCCGTACTGTCAATGGCTTTCAGGTATTGTTGCATTGCAGTATCGTAATCCTGTTTCTGGTAGAGGTAGTCGCCGTACTTTCGCAATATGACATTCTGCTGGGACGAGTCCAGACCGGCTTTTTGGGCCATGTTGATGGCCAGCACATGCAGATTCCGTTGATACAAGATGTCTAATTTCTGTGCAAACGGCTTTTCATGGTAACGAAATATCTGTGACATGCGTCAGTACAAATCTTCCGGTTCGAGATGAGAAGACAATCTAACCTTTCCATCTGTAGTCAGCACAAAAAGGTCTCCCCACTCTGCTACAATGGCTTTTATCTCTGTTGACATTTGCTCCTGATGGGCAATGAATCGCAGTTCGGTATTTAGCAAGGTGAAGGTGGAGGTATTGAACACATCCGAAGCGCCCATGCCGAAAGCCCGGAGCGGATTCGCACGAGGCATAACATTGGATTTGGGAGGCGAGACGATGACCACATAGTCCTTGAACATGGCAATCATTTTCTTCTCGCCTTCATACGTATACGGCGGACCCCGGCCGTGTTGCCCGTAGTAGTAGATGGCGTCGTTCCTTCCCACCACAACATCGCGTGTCGCCTTGTCCACGGCCATGCACCCCACTCCACAGCCATATTCGTCGAGCGATTTTGCGGGCTGGCCCTGTCCCCTGCCTGATATGACCAGTGTCATGATACGACCGGTGGTAGCTATGTAGAGAGTGGTGGTGTTGCCCTCGCGGAACTCGATCCCGGTAATGGGCTCTTCTGATTCGAATACGGTCCGTTGCCTTGCACCGCGGTCGTGGATTAGATCCCCCCTCACCACCGTGACCGCACCATTCGCGAAGCCGACTGCCAGCTGGGAAAGATCGTCGAGGGCGGCGAAAGCGGAGATGGGAAACTGCTTCCGGCCATTTTGAATTGTGAGGGTGCTCTGACATCTGGGAATGCCCGTCTTCTTTTCCAGCTTATCCAGGGCCCACACCTTGAGTACGGGTTCGCTGGAGAGGTCCTCGGCCACTGTCACCAAAAGGGCAGTGCCTTGAACCTGCTTCATATGCGTTATAGCGCCGGCATCATGGGCTTTGAACGATCGCACAACCTTGAAGGAGGGCGAAAGAATGCGAACTATGCCATCTGCAGTACCGAAGAAGATGTTTTCGGAGCCAGAGACGACCGAGGTGACGTTGCCCGTCTCGGAAAGGAATGCGCTCTCGTCTGCGGGGAGTTTGACTTCGGAGACGTCGAAGAACTTGAATTGCCACTGGAGGAGATATATGTATTAGCCCCGAGTGAATGGTAGAAGCACGTGGAGTGGGTGGTGTGAATGGTGTGGTCAGGAAGAGGGTATATTGTATGTACCGGAGTGACTGCCATGATAAAAGTGAATTTGATACTGCTACCAGTCCATCACCGCAGTGGTATTCATTCATACATGGGTGCAGGTGAAGCAAATTCAAGAGGATGCTTTCTGGTGTTGCAGGCAGCTGTTTGACCACTCTAGAGCGATGATGCTATGGGCAGGGAAGCTATGCGATGCGCCATCATGCCAAGACATCTTGCTGAGTCAGCAGTCGTGCTGCGCCTTCTCCCTATTGCGCGCTTCTGCCTTCAGCGCCCCTTCCCTCCGTCTCCATCTTTCTCTCCACCACCTCTCCACCACCACACTCCCTTCCACTGTCCATCATCTAACTCTCCCACCTTTTTCAGGTTCTTTTCATCGGCCTCGTTGCTGAATCTGAACCGCGCGCCTGCTCCAGCAAAAGCCCACCCTGCTTTGCCCAGGCCAACGTTCGCGACACGCCCTGCAAAAACAGCGCGTCGACCACAACCCACAACTTACTCCGTCCGGCGCGACAAAGCCATCAACAGAATCGCCTGTTCGCCTTCTGCACACCTTCACCCACTCACTCGTCAACCTCACAACCCCAACTCAATCACTCTCTGCCTCACTCGCGCGACATTCGACACGACCCACTTCAACGTCATCGACAAACAACATCATCAACATGTCCACCAACACCGAGAACAAGCTCAACACGTCGCTCGACGACATCCTCAAGACCGAGCGCGCTGGACGCCGCGGCCGTGGCGGCCGTCGTTCCAATGCCAGCCGTCGCTCTACTGGAGCTGCACCTGTCGGCGGTGTCTCCAAGCCCACCAAGCAGACCAAGCAGCCCGTTAAGACCGCACCTGCTGTCCCTACTGGCCCTGCTGGCGGCGACCACAAGATCATGATCTCCAACCTAGTAAGCCTACCGTCACCCACGCCGTCCGCTCGAATCTCGCTCACCCCTTTGCCAGCCCCAAGATGTAGATGAGAATCAACTCAAGGTATGTAAGACCTTCATAGGTCTTTGAACCTGCTTTTTATCGAAATGTGCGAGCGAGCGCGAGTCCGCCGACGTTGAGCGCCGAGCTCAATCTGAAGCGCGGGGCTGTCAATGTCATGCAATCAAGTCTTACCGAGATTCGTGCTGGGCAATCACGATGAGTAAAGTATCTTGTGTCATGCGACGCCCCCAAAGCCGCAGCGACGATTGCCAGAGGTTCCGTGTCCAAACCGTAGTTCCCCAGACTGGTCTACACGCCAATACTACCGTATTGATGCAGCACATGGCAGAGAAGGGCTAGCATCGTTCCCACAGCACCAAAGAGGCGCAACCAACATGTCTTGCAATGAGGGTCAGATGCCAAACAATGAGTGGGCAGAGACATTATATGCATGCGCGCATCAGAGCTCGTGTTCCCGACACAGATGCTCCCCTCGCAGACATGGCGCACTCTACGCTGGAACCGTCTTCAAGTCTACCCGATTCTATGACTGCCCGCTGCCAGGCCCTGGACATGGACCCTGCTTTCTGAGTAGCTTCCTTCCTTCTGTGATCCTGGAACCGACGATTACCGCATCCTACCGTGTCCGGACTCGCTCATCTTGCTTTTAGTTTTGCTTGATATCATACCTCGAAGCCCACTAATATACGCCTTGTAGGATTACTTTGCCACGGCTGTGCAGGTCGGCCGACCCAAGAAGGTTGTAGTTCAATATGGAGCGAATGGCCGTAGTTTGGGCACCGCCACCGTTACCTTCGTCCGCCAAGACCAGGCCGCCAAAGCCACAACCGCCCTCCAGGGTGTCAAAATCGACTCCCGCCCTATCCGCGTCGAGATGGTAGTCAACGCCGCAAACGTACTTGCGACTACTCGTCCCAACACCCTTGCCGACCGCGTCACGTAAGTTTCATATATCACGGCCCCGAATCTCTGGATAGCGCTCATTTTATGTACCAGTCAACCCAAAAAGGACAAGCCTAAGCCGGCTACCGAAACGAAGGCTACCCCCGCTAGTGGTCGTACTGCTCGCGGACGTGCCGGTCGTGCTGGTCGCGGCGGCCGTGGAGGTCGTGAGCGCACCAAGAAGAAGACCCACGAGGAATTGGACGCCGAGATGGCCGACTACTTCCCCGCGGGAGAAGGCAGCAACGATATGGCAGCCAATGGAGGTGCTGCTCAAGCTCCTGCTGGTGGCGATACTAACATGGACGACGAGATGCTCTGATTTCGGTCACGAATCGGCCAACGACCCAATCCCTTCACTTCTTTCTTTTTTTTCTTTATGTTGCCGGGCGACACGATCAAGGGCTTCAGAATGATTTAATGCGACTTTGCTCCCTGTTGGATCCTCGTCACGAGGAACAAATTTTCAGCAAGTACTGCAATTTGGCGACAGTAAGGACTATTCCTCTTGTACAGTATTAGGCGACACGAAAGCTTTTGAACCTCGGGAGCTTCTCTTCGGAATGCGGATAGATAATTCAATCAATCAGACATCATCACGGCTCTACTCGCCCTGCCAGCTTGCACGTGTTTCGCCACAATCCTTTATTCCTACATACCGTTGCACTTGCCAGTAAACAATTCTCCGTATGCGCTGGGCGCTATTCTCAATGAGGCTTATAATGGCAGAGCTTACCACACCTGGGCCCCGCCCGCATAGTGGATCAAGTCAAGCGTCTGCAAAACCTGGGATTTGCCGCACCACACGGGCGACGCACGCGCAATTGACCAAAACAGGTGCATTTGAATTCTCCACAGCCCCGTATATTTCCCTTGGTGCGGTGTCATGCCACGGTTGAAGCTTTCCCCGCAAGATTCTAAAGACAGTAGCCGGCGATATTCTCAGGAGGATCAAGAAGGTTTTGGCCAATGGAGAGGTCATCGGATGTGGTGCTGGAAGCTTACACCGAACTATGGTTCCGGCATAGACGGTCGAAAGGACAAGAAAAAGTGAAGATGGTACCTTGGTACCTAGCGTACGTGGGGAGGGACAAGGGGGAGGACCCCACTAACCACGGGCGACATCGCCGGAGAGCAGACCGCGTCGTTGACCGGGTCCACTGTTGGCGGGGTAAGGGACAGGACATGAATGTAGGTTCGTGTCCAGATGGTCGTGCATGTCAGGCCTGTCAAGGGGCAAAGGGACGGTTTACACTATACAGTGCAAAGTGCTCGCTCGAAAGGAAGCCGAAGACGAGGACAGCGGAATTCGCTCCATGCATCTTTTCCTGTTTCATTGCAGTTGCAGCAAGGGGGGTTGCGATAGTATGGATACTCAGTCATCCTTTCGGTCCATCTGTTGAGTACCTAAATACCTAGGTATTCTGGACAATATCTGCAACGAAGTACCTAATTTGAAATAGGTACATACAGGCCGGGAATAGAGATGATGTTCAACGGCGGCGATGATTCGGACTATGACTTTGTATGGATCGGCGACGGGCAAACAGATATGGTGAAGCGCAGCGACTGGCCAAGTTGGGTCGAGGCATCAGCAATTGATACTCATGGGGATTAGTGATCCGTGACATGGAGCGGAGATGGACACCTAGCTACTGAAGCTATCCACCAGCTAGCAGGGCAGAGGAGACTGGCACGCTGGGCGGGGGAGGGGTTCGACTAGCGCGCGCGACACTCACTGGCTGCATTGAGCGGGGCAAGCTCTCGACGACTCTCGTTCCCTTGTCCCCTCCGCCACCCGCCTAGGGATACCTGTACAGTATATACAAGTATTTTTTTGTATATACAGTATAAGTTTATGTAATTCATACAACCTAGTCCTAATATAGTAAGTCCTCCAAGGTAAGATAAGAAAATTTCTTCTCCTACCTTTGGATGTATGTAGATTTCCTCCTTCCTACATGTACACTTACACCTATGTGTGTACCTTTACCTTCTTATTTTTATTAGTTTCTATCACTTTTTCATCTCATTCTATCTTATTACTGTATATATAGCTTGTATATAGATAAATATTAGTGTTTTACCCTTAAAAAAAGGATATATCTCTACTTATGTAGGGGATGCGTGTACTATCACGTGCAGCTGTTACTTTTACAAATATACATGTATACACAGTATATATACGTAATTTTGTATATACATGTATAAAAACGAAATATACCGTATAAAGCCATCCCTACACCCGCCTCAACCCACCTCAACCGCGACACCCACGATAGGCTCGACTCTGCATCTTCCGACGGCCGAGGCTGGTCTTTGCATTCTCCGTGGCTCCATCAGCATCTCAAAGCAGTTTCGGCTCGAGTCAGCCCCGTCTTGTTTTCCCAGCATCTAGCTCCAGGGACCGTTGATGCTGTCATTGTCCCCCTCCATCTCCATCAGCCAACTATTACTAACAATTGGGTAACTACCTCTACTTAAGCAGCCCTTGCCTGCCCCTCATCTCGGCGCAGAATTTAAAAAAAAAAGTTCGCCTCCCTTCATCCTTTTCCATTCCCTACCTTCTGATTATCGTCGAATACCACATACGGACCTGAAATCAACATGGGTGACCTATCCATCAAGCTCAAGACTCCCCACACGGGTGAATATGAGCAACCCACCGGCCTGTGAGTTCCTTTTCAGCCATTACGTGGCCCCCAATCATCTTTCTACCCGGCTTACTTACCCGAACGCAGCTTCATCAACAATGAATGGGTCAAAGGTGTAGATGGAAAGACGTTCGAAGTCATCAACCCGTCCGACGAGTCCGTCATTTGCTCGGTTCACGAGGCAACAGAGAAAGATGTCGATATTGCTGTCGCTGCCGCAAGGAAAGCGTTCGAAACGACATGGAAGACGACCACCCCCAACGAGCGCGGCAGGCTTCTTACCAAGCTTGCCGACTTGTTCGAGGAGAACACAGAGCTCCTCGCCGCTGTCGAGGCACTAGACAACGGTAAATCCGTCACCATGGCCAAGGTCGACATTGCCAATTCCGCCGGCTGCTTGAGGTACTATGGTGGCTGGGCCGACAAGATCGAGGGCAAGGTTATCGACACCAATGCCGAGACCTTCAGCTACACCAAGAAGGAACCCGTATGTTCTGTCGGCCATCAAAGACATGTGCAATTGGCTAACTTAGAACTAGATTGGTGTTTGCGGTCAAATCATTCCCTGGAACTTCCCCCTGCTCATGTGGTCATGGAAGATTGGTCCCGCCATCGCTGCTGGTAACACGGTGGTTCTCAAGAGTGCCGAACAGACTCCTCTTAGTGCCCTCGTAGCCGCAACTCTCATCAAGAAGGCTGGCTTCCCTCCTGGTGTCGTCAACATCATTTCCGGATTCGGAAAGGTGGCTGGTGCTGCCATTTCTGCGCACATGGACATTGACAAGGTTGCCTTCACTGGTTCCACCCTTGTTGGCCGACAGATCATGAAGGCCGCCGCTGGCTCCAACCTCAAGAAGGTTACCCTCGAGCTTGGAGGCAAGAGCCCCAACATTGTCTTTGATGATGCCAACATCGACAACGCCATTTCCTGGGTCAACTTTGGTATTTACTTTAACCACGGACAGTGCTGCTGTGCTGGTTCCCGCATTTACGTGCAAGACACCATCTACGACAAGTTCATCCAGCGCTTCAAGGAACGCGCCTCTCAGAACAAGGTCGGCGACCCATTTGCGGCCGATACCTTCCAGGGCCCCCAGGTATCCCAATTGCAGTTTGACCGCATTATGAGCTATATCGAGGATGGTAAGAAAGCCGGTGCCACGGTGGAGACGGGCGGCAAGCGCAAGGGCGACAAGGGTTTCTTCATCGAACCGACCATCTTTTCCAACGTCACTGAGGACATGAAGATTGTACAAGAGGAGATTTTCGGCCCTGTCTGCACTATCTCCAAGTTCTCTAATAAGGAGGAAGCTGTTAAGCTCGCTAACAGCACCACGTACGGCCTCGCTGCCGCCGTGCACACGACCAACCTCAACACAGCCCTCGAGGTCTCCAACGCCCTCAAAGCCGGAACAGTCTGGGTCAACCAGTACAACATGATTCACTGGTACGTTTTTCCGGGTACAAAGTAGTATCAAGACACCACGTGGCGTGGCGTTTTGAGACCTTGATTGCCATTTAATCCCCCTGGTTGAGTTAAGCTGACTTTGTACCTGTTTTAGGTCTTTACCGTTCGGTGGCTATAAATCGTCGGGCATTGGCCGCGAGCTGGGAGAGGCCGCTCTCGACAACTACGTACAGGTGAAGACTGTATCAATTCGTCTGGGCGATGCGTTGTTCGGTTAGGCTCAGAACGAGCCTTTTCTTAGTAGTTTTATATAAGCTCCTTTCTTAATAGTAATTTTATGATTTTATTTGGATAAGTGACATTATAATCCCAACTCCAACGCATCTGGGACTTGCCCTTCCATCGACACATTTTGATGGCACGTGATATCTGGTCATGTGACTCTTGGCGCTAGCCCTATCTGTACACTAGCTCTCTCACACCCACCCTCATACTTGTACAATACATTACCTTCAAACACCCCATTTGTGAGCTCTTTTGGTTCGTTCCCCTTGGGACTGCGCCCATAGCACACATTTCGCTTCACGTAACGGTTGGTTCATCTGGGTTCTTCCGTCATTTGGAACAGTCCATTTGTCCTTGTGGAGAAAATCCACGCGTGTGTGTATGAGTGACCTTGTCACACACTACATGCAAGAGCAATTCTCTTACTACTAGCAAGAGGTACAAGACAGTGGAAACTGGAGGAGACTCCAGATCCGATGAATCCTTTCTTAAGACTACGTTAGCCACAGTGGGGTTCGTAAGGATATACAACCTGTTATAAATAACGAGGGAGAGACACTTCACCTCCCGCAGGTCCATGAAAAAGGGTACCCTGAGAACCCGCCGATCGCAGAGTTGATGTTGGTGAAGGCTTCGTTGTTGGGGGCGAAGATGGTTACGTCGGGTACGCTAACGAGGGAGTTGGCGAGACCGGTGGCGTTGAGAGCGCCGCGGAAGGCCGTGAGGCTGGGGGTAGATGTCAGTACTGATTGTGGTGCGTGGCAGAGTGCCTCTACCTATGCCGTAAAGTATACAGCCCCTTTATCTCTCGCCAGAATCCCTAGGGACCTCTACGAACAAGCACACTCTGCTTCCCAGGATACCTCTAGACGCCTCCATGATAGTCTGAACGATAGCATCTCCGCTAAGCCCTACGTGAATGAATGAGCCTAGTTTTTTAACTGAATGAAGGATCGCCGACAGGGTAGTGAGATGCTGTCGTTAACTTTACAGGGGACTTTCTTCATCCCTGTGCTCATTGTTCCGTAGACAGGTGCAGAAGGGAGGCCCAGGCTATCTGCACTGACGTACGAGGATGCGGGGGCCCCCTGAGCAGGCTGACTGTAGTTGCACGACCTCGCTAGGAGCATGGACGCTTGTATCCTGCCCTCCGTGTATGTATTCGACGCCATTTCCATGACATATGTTGTTTACGAAATACTTGAAAAGCTTTGTATCGGGATTCTTTCCACCCCACATAGACTTAGGGATAAGGAGCAAGCTTACTGTGACCACAGCAGTCCTCACTGCCCTACCAACCCTCTCCTCGGGTGACATTCGAAAACCCGCGAGGACTCTGACTCGTTGTAGAGAACATACGGCCCATTCTCGGAGCACAAGAAGTCCGACGTTGTAAAGGTAGGATAGGACACACACCACTTTCACAGTTACACTGTGCTCTTCTTCTATCACCGGGCTAACGTTTATCTCGCAGAGAGCTCCAGCAAAGGCATGTCTATGAGCGAGGGCCTAGAAATAACCCAGCACTCATCGGAGCCCTCAATTGGTATCTTCAGTGATGAAGCAGGAACTTCATCCATTACCACGCGGAGAAGGCAGCACGACATACCAAAGCAAGTAGTCGCCAATTGCAACGCTAGCTAAGCTGACGTAGGGAATTGAGCCTGTTACCACCGTCTTGTGGTACTGATAGCAGATGCCCAGGCGTCGTCTCCTACACCTTACCCCGCACAACGTGGAGACAAGGCCAAGGGCTACGAGGAGTACGACACCCGCACGACGTGGAGACAAGGCCAAGGGCTACGAGGAGTACGACACCCGCACGACGTGGAGACAAGGCTAAGGGCTACGAGGAGTACAACAATGAACCGGGTAGAGGTGCCTTAAGATCCACCACTACAACTTGGACCCCGCACGGCGTGGAGACAAGGCCAAGGGCTACGAGGAGTGTGCCTTAAGGTCCACCACTACGACTTGGACCCCGCACGAATCCTCAAACCCATCCATTCAAAACAGTACGCACGAATGCACCATCCGCGCGAAACCCAGCCTTTTCACACCCACCGCCCAGTTTTTGAACCCCCCCATGCTCCAAAATAGGATTCTGCACTGGGATTGTGATTTGAGCGCCAGTATCGTACTCATATATCACCAAGTTTCTGACAACGTCCATGGTTGCTCTCGGTATCAAGGTCACTAGGTAGAGAGAGGAGAACTGCCCCCAGCTTGGACACTGTCCAAGTGGACAGGAAGTCTACAACGCGAGTCCTTCCGTATTGTGGAACAAATCTGCGGCCTCCATAGGCAACTCGTCGAAGATGTCTGTTGTTTCAGAGGAGCCCGAGGACAGAGAACAGAAGTTCGCCGACTACAAAGGCGAGTTCGTTACCATAGAACAGGATTACGGTACCCCGACCCCCAGACCATCTTCCTCTTCCTATACCAGGAAGACCAGAATACTAAAGAAGGAAGGTGTCTAATTTTAGTATTGCTTGCTGCGCAAGCAATTACCCCGTCTACTTAGGGAATAAGCCTCACGTTCACAGAGAAGAAGAGATGGGTTGATGTATGACAGGTGCACCGTTACAGCAAAAGACTGCATTACCATGCTGACTCAATTGTAAAGTCCAGAAAACTCAATCAACAAACAATCTATATAGAAACTGAAGAATTGAATCAACAGCAGGCCAGAGAACTGAATCAATGGTGGGTGTGGGAAGAAACCAGAGAACTGAATCAATGGCCGGGATTAGAACGCCTTTTCTCGTTTCGCTGCGCTTGCCACTCGATACCCTCAATACTGTTGACCGAAAGCTTTCGCGTGTACTCGTACGTAGTGCATGATCTGCACAAGTGAAGTTTAGAGATCGGTCCTCGTCTGTTAAGTTCGGCGGTGCAGTGAATGGCTTCACATAGACCGTCTTTGGGTTTTGCGTCAACCTCTTGCTTTTTTTTCATAAGGATGAAATGCCCTCTTCAAGTTGTAGTGGCACTTGCTCAAGTCGTGCTATCCACCGCAGGTTAGAGAAACTGGATGGACCTGCCTTGGATGGACCTGCCTTGGAGGCGCCTGCCTGCCAGCGTTTACTTCGCCATGAAGACAGATGTGCCCTGACTTTTAACTCCTACACCGAGATCGAAATTGTTCCGCAATAGTCTGCAAAGCCCTTTCAAATTTCAAAATTTCAATCAAACTTCCAATTCGAACACAAATCAACATGCCCGCATCAATGACCGAGAATCTCCCCTTCGCCGTAGACTCGAGCGGAGTGACCCAGAGCAAAAAAATGACTCGATCAATACATATCGAATTCTCACCCACTGCAACGAAAACGAAATCGATGAATACGACGAGATATATGAGCCCGAGACCCGACACGATCGCGCGGCCCCACGACAGCCTTTTGAAGAGAGACCTCAAAATCTGATTAACCTGCCTCGACATGGTCGACCACTTAGTCAAATCCTCGGTAGCTCCAACAACGCAGCTGGACAGAATACCCGACGAAGTGTTCGTGTGGCAGCGAGGGTCACAAAGTCGACGCCTGCTCAGCCGTTGCACCAGGTTGGAGCAGTTTCTTCGCTGGGGGAGGAAGAGGAGGATCCGATTGTCGTTGTTCCAACTTCCAAGGAAAAGAATGCGAGCACGAAAAATTATCTTGGATTCCGATGACGAAGTGAACGGAGAGGACAAAGACGTGGAGGGTGGGGTTTCACCTCCAATCCGTGTAGGCAGGACACCCAAGCGGCTTCGACGCCGGTCTAAGGCTGTCGTTTCTGACTCGGAGGGCGATACAACTTCATTCACCCTTGGCCCATCAGAAGCAAGAAGAGATAAGTTCCCTGGTCGCCTTGTATCGTCTCCGACATCCTGTTCAAATCGCGTCACAAAAGCTAGTCGGAGTTACATTGGTCGTCAAGACGCTGATGCTGAGGATGACTACAACAAGACGTTGGATCCTCAAGATGTGACTATCTTCGAGGATAACCCTTACGCTGAGGAGCAAACCGACGAAGAAGAATATGAGTCGGACCTCGAAATGGAGGAACAGCGAATCAATCAAGGTCACCATACAGCGAAGCCGAAAACAACTTCTCGCTCGAAACGTCCAGGGACGGGCAAGCCAAGAAAGCCGAACCGTCCTCGTGAGCCAGATTGCCTTCGCTCATCTTCATCTAGGTTCTACATCAATACCTTTTTGCTTGCAAGACACATCTAAGCAACGCCGCTCACCGTGGGCTTCCCGCTTATATGCCCGCTTGAAATCCTATCGAGACCAATGTAGGGATACATATCAACGACTTGGCGATTACGAGGAAACAATGGAATCTCTGTCCAATTCACAAGGACCCCTCGCGAAGACGGTGGCTAGCATACTCCTCAGACGCAATCTTGATGTTGAGAAGGTTGTACAGCAGGAATTATCCCCGCGCTCCTTTGCAAGCTGCCACCGACATTCTAGGTCTAGAAACCGTCACAGTGGAGACGCTTCTTCAACTACCACGACTTTCTGATGAAGATGTATACACCCCCAGGCGTCTATGTAAAATTGATCGATGTCGATGACTGGCAGCAGTATTGGGGTTCTGCCACGCGCGCGGGAATGTTCGGCTTAGTTAAGCGATGAAGTGATTATGATTCCATGATACTCAACGGCAATACGCGTGAAGGTCTGCACTGTAAGCAGATGTTGGCATTTGGGGCCAAAGTGCATGTTCGAGCGGTGGCTACTGGATTCGCTGAAGATTCAGTGATCTGGGCTGTCATCAACGAAGGCTTACTCACGAACAATGGGCTCTTTTCGGCAGCAAGAAGCATATGGCAGATGCGGCTATCCTTGCTCGTCAATATGCTAAGCTAGTAGCCGAAAAAGAGCGCAAGAAGAGCACAAAACCAGAGGGGGTCAAGCAGGTCGAGAACAGCAATGAAGACGACGGGAGCTCAACGGCAAGTCCTGCAACATCAGAGAATCCTACCGAGACTACAACAAATAGTGAATGGCCACCAGTTGAACAACTCGATTGGGCGGGGTTCACAAACTGGTTATTCCGCTGCAAACAGGCGGACAAAAAGTTTGGAAAAGAGACTCTTCCCGTCTTGGAACAAGCAACGAGACCAACGCCGAACCACGATAGTAACCCAACTCAAGGCATGGGTGCCTCCTCAAGGATTCGATGACGGTTCGTCGAGCCACCAGGACCCGAAACAATTCTACAACGGCCCACCTCGTTGCGTGCTCGATGCAAAGAAACTTGGCTTGAAACTTGGCTTGAAACTTGGCTTGAAACCGCAACCCACCAAACGCTAGGCTCAACCTGCGATTCCCTCAATTACCTGCTATTGATTCAGTTCTCTAGTTTCTCTCAACTACCTGCTATTGATTCAGTTCTCTAGTTTCTCTCAGCTACCTACTATTGATTCAGTTCTCTAGTTTCTCTCAACTACCTGCTATTGATTCGGTTCTCTAGTTTCTCTCAGCTACCTACTATTGATTCAGTTCTCTAGTGTTTTGTAGTGTTACGATAATGAATGAATACGAATACCCTTTTCAAAATGATATCCACTACCTGCATCAATGATCCATATACAGCTGCCCTGGTTACTAGCTGGGGTTACTCATCACCCTCATAATCGTCGTAATAGTCGTCGCAATTGCACTCGATTTCGTCGTCGATTTCGTCATGCGCGCCCTGATCGTCGCTGTCGTCGTAGTAATCAATGTAGCTCACAGGTTGTGTAGGTGGGACAGGCAGGACGGGTTGGATAGATGGACCTGGCTGCCCTTGGTTACCCGCAGAGACCAAGGTCTACCACTACAACTTAGACCCCGCACGGCGTGGAGACAAGACCAAGGGCTACGAGGAGTACGACGTGCCTAATGAACCGGGAAAAGGTGCCTCAATGTGCTATGGCACGTGACCGCTGGTCAGGTGACTCTTGGCGCTAGTCCTACTACTTCTGTACACTAGCTAGCTCTCTCCCTTACACTACACTGTACAATACATACTACTTTCTGACACTCATTTCGAGCCCTTTTGGTCCCTTTTGGGCTGCGCCCATTACACAATGTTGGAGGACACAGGTGTGGGTGAAACTGATGGAGAAGAAAGTGATTGATTGAGTGATGTAGCAGCCATCGCAACCGCCATGTAGCGAGAGGCAACGAGCACCACTTAGGCGTGTGTGCAGCTGGGAACACGAACTCCTGCGCGCGCGCGCGGAAACCTAACTCTTTCAGCGACGTGCTTACTAAAAGGGGGCGAGCGACATCTTTTAGAATAGGCGGAACTATAGTACCGGAATCGATTAAACAGCGGCAATTGTTTCCCAGCTGATCCAGTAAGCCAAAATCCTTCCTACAATTACCCTAGATATTCAAACGTGAGCTGGCGCTGGAAGGGAAAATCCCTTTGAAGGGACTGTCGCTGGACAACAAGTACTTGGTGATTTATACAAGCTCGAGCGTCGTTTTTGCCCGCCTATTAACTCTAAGACGCCTAACAGGATGCGCAGCACGTGCAGCATCTCCAAGCCCTCGAGCGAGATTGCGAGCGGAAGATGAAAACAAGCGCAAGTATCCTTTAATACAAATTGCACACGCGTGCGTGTGTTAATAGTACTATAGAAGTGGTTCCTCCGCCCGTAGATAAAAATCGCAAGAGAAAGGCGGACTTTTACAAACAACTTAAAGCAAGTCGCTCCGGTCCAGCGCCAGCACCAGCTCCCATAATGATCCTTCCGCCACCTTCGTCAATTTTGGAACTTAGAAAGTGTGTGAGAGCAACCATAGACGTTGTAAAAAACTTAGTAATATTATTATGTATAAGAGACAGTTATAGTGGGTGTCACACCCAGACAAAAAAAAAGATCCAAAATGACAAAAGAGACTAAAAAGGCGGGCCACCTAGGTACCAAAAAATCACAAGTGTCATCACCAAGACTACAGGTCTCGATCACATAACTAATGTTACGTGGTGGACTCCTAAGCAAACTCAGCGAAGTCCATTAATAACATCTCGATTCGACCTCAACAACTCTCAACCAAGGGCGAAGGGCAGGCAGCAGGCCTGGACTGAGGTCAACTATAACTAAGGTGAACCATAGTACGGCTCCACAGATAGATAAATAGCACTCAGTCGCTCAAGGCGCATTGCGGCAAGTTACCCTTCTCCTCCACAAGAACGCTCATTAACACCGTCTGCCAGTCAAGCATGTGTCCCTCTGCTTCTTCCTCACCATCACCAATCACCATCAACGTGTTCGCGGCCCCAACATGCACACTAAGGCCGGTCATACTTGAACATCAAACTTAGTAATATATGAGTACAATACTGGCGCTTAAATCACAATCCTAGCGCAGAATCCTTAAACCTTTAATCTATTCAAAAATAGCACGCACGAATGCACCATCCGCGCAAAACCCAGCCTTTCCACACCTACCGCCTAGTTTTTAAACCCTCCCATACTCCAAAATTAAGCTAAAAACACAGGAAAGTTATCGAATACACCATCTGCGCAAAACCTAGCCTTTCTACACCCACCGCCTAGTTTTTAAACCCTCCTATACTCTAAAATTAAGCTAAAAATATAAGAAAGTTGTTAAATACACTATCCGCGCAAAACCCAGCCTTTCCACACCTACCGCCTAGTTTTTAAACTTTCCTATACTCTAAAATTAAGCTAAAAACACAGGAAAGTTGTTAAATACACCATCCGCGCAAAACCCAGCCTTTCCACACCCACCGCCCAGTTTTTAAACCCTCCTATGCTCTAAAATTAAGCTAAAAGCACAGGAAAGTTGTCGAATACACCCAACGTAATATGTATGTATATATATATGGGGTCACGTAACCTAATATCATGTAAGGTGGTATTCACCTTCAAACACTCAAGGTCCACCACTACAACTTAGACCCCGCACGGCGTAAAAACAAGCCTAAGGGCTACAAGGAGTACGACGTACCTGATAAACCGGGCAAAGGTGCCTCAAGGTCCACCACTACAACTTAGACCCCGCACGGGCGGCACGGCGTGGAAACAAGGCCAAGGGCTACAAAGAGTACGGGGAGTACAACGATGAACTAGGTAAAGGCACTACTACAACTTAGACCCGGCACGGCGTGGAGACAAGCCCAAAGGCTACGAGAAGTACGAGGAGTACGATGATAAACTGGGTAAAGCAACGACTCCATAATGGACAGGATCCGCAGGGCCTCAGAGTCGGACCCAATCATCTCGCACATTCGCACAGCTCTAACAAAGGGACATCGCAAGCTCTCACCTAGCTTAGTCAAAGACAACAATCTAAGGATTGAACGAAAGGGACTGCTCTTCTACCGAGTGCGTTGGAAGGGCTATAATCAGGCAGATTGGATCCCGTATACGTTGAACATGATTTATTATAGTCTGACGTCCTGTGGTCTTTTTCTAGGGTACATGTAAGCATATAAACGGCCTCTCGAAAGACAGTGGAAGTTAGACTTAAATATAGTAGATTTTTTAATACTCTACGTTAGGAAGTAAGGACTCTTTTAATAAACTTTTAAAAATATACTATATATTTTAGAATGCGATAAGGATTTGAATAGTAGTAAAACTGTAGTATCTAAAGGTTGTTATGTAGGCTTAGGTATGTTATCTTGTTTTTCTTAAGTACAACTTCCACTGTTCCGAGAGACATGTGCATGTAGGTGTTATAGGGTTAACATGAGCACTGATGACTTATTTCTGATTCAAATAGTTTCCATTTTAAAAGAAAGCATTGAATGCTTTTAGTATGTAGTTGTATACGAAAAAAAGGAACTGGTGTTTGTTGATACATGTCGTTACTGGCATGTGCATGGATGGATGCGCGGCTAGTACGTTTTTAGCGGGACGGTTGCGTCAGAGGTCCGTGTTGCCGTCATCCATAGCTACATCCGATCCGATAGGCAACCTCCATTAACTAACAGTACATGTACACTTTGACAAGGTGACATTACAACTACACTCCACCGCAATCCGCATGTAAAGCTACGGAAAAAAATCATGACACCACGTGTCCACATTCCCATCGCTATCGCTACGCTAATATGACTTACGCCACCACCGAACGCTCGTACATTACTCTCGACTACTACCACTACTTTCGTTACGACCACTACTACGACCGTCCATGACTCCACACACCATTCCCTCCCCCCACAATTCCCCAATGGCATCCTCTCAGAACCCATCCAACCAATACTCCTCCCATACCTCTCATACCTCCGACCCCCCGACCCCCATTAACGTCCGCTACTTCTACACGTCCCCCCTCGCCATCGACGACCCTTTATCCCCGCTCCCACCTCCCGCCACGGGGGCCTCGACCGCACGCAAGCAACCCCCGAGGCCGTTCTCCGAGTTTGATAACAAGGCGATTAATCGCACGTGGTTGGGTTTGAGGAAGAAGATCTTGAGGTTTAATGAGGAGTTGGGGGAGAAGGGTGATAATGGAGAACCGGGGACGCCGGGGATTCCGGCGGTTGAGAGGTTGAAGCGGAAGAGAGGAGGGAGCGCCTCGAGTCAGGATGGGAGGAGCAGCTCTCAGGCACGAGATATTCCGACCCCAAGAACTCCGAGCGAAGGACGTGCTTCATCGTCTGCGGAAGACGGAGGCAGATCGAGCTCGAGTGGTAGGGCCAGAGGCTTTACGCTTACCGGCTCCCTGAGAGCTATGGAACCCACTGATTCTTCGCCTCTGTCTGGCCCTACGACTACAGGAACCCCCTTCATCCGAGCTCCCTCCAGAGGAGAATCTCGAAGACCCGCATCGAGAGAGGCATTCGCCCCCTTACGTCCAGCGCCGCTAAATGAAGCCGATAGCTACCTCTGGGACGATGATATGAAACCTGTTCTACCCGGCCTAAAAGATAAAGGACCGGCACGAACACCCTCAAAACCAAAGCCGGGCCCCACCGCAAAGGTCCCCGTAGGTGTGTCTAGGTTACACCATGTGGTTCTGGATACCGAGTCAGTACGGATGGAACCCATATACTGGAAGCCTGTTAACGACATAGCTACCGTGTTGCGAGGCACATGGTTCTACAAGGACACTATGCTGCCTGTCGAGGTAGACGTGGCAAATATGCTAGAAGTGGGCTACCTGGAAATGATGCCCTGGACTGAGACCTGGAGGGATGAGCTTAATAGCGCAGTCGAAGTGGGCGCGCTTGGAGAAATGAAGATACTGCACAAGCTTTGGCCTGAGCGACCGATCAAAATGGAGAGCCGCCCGAGCAGCGCACAACAGATGTCGTCTGGTGACTTGATACAGAACACGCTACCCGACGAACCGCCAGACCCTGAGAAGGAACGTGCAAACATCGTGGAAGCAGCTTGTGATCTGATCGATATTTCTACAGGGCCAGACGGGCCTGACAACAAAGCCGCCGGGGATAGTGAATATGGTCGTGGAGGAAGAAAGAACTTGTATCGCAGCGCTGGCGTCATATATTCGAACGAGACCGATGCTTACATACTGCGGCCATCCCTTCAGCCTTCCAACTACTACGGCCGACGCCCGCTGGCAAATTATATCCGGAAAGGCAGATCCATTGGCATACACGTTGTGCGTGGTTTCGATCAGGCTATCTGGGACAAGTTGCACCCAAGCAAGAAAACCCCGATGGCACAGATGGCACGGGAAGGGGTCTCGTCCGCTCAAGCAGGTGTGCCCCCTAACCGCAGGCAAAAGTCGGATCCCGCGCTGGCACAATCGGAGAGGCCTCAAGTCACCGATCTGGTTTTCGTGATCCACGGCATAGGGCAGAAACTTTCTGAACGCATGGAGACGTTTCATTTTACGCACGCCATCAATGCTTTCCGCAGGGAGGTGAACGTTGAGCTGGGATCTAACGATGTGAAGAGGAACCTGCGGAGAGACATGGGCGGCATCATGGTCCTGCCGGTATGTATCACCCCGTGTGGTATTTATCCCCCAAAACACTAATATCATCAGGTAAATTGGCGTATAGGAATGTCACTAGAGGATGACCCAGAGGTGTTGGCTGGAGCCGAAACCGATGACCCGGCAGTCAACAAGTATACTCTAAAAGACATCACTCCCGACACTCTCCCGTCTGTACGTGGCATCGTCAGCGATGTCATGCTTGACGTTCCATACTATCTCTCGCCTGAACACCACCCTAAGATGGTGTCTGCCTGCATCAACGAAGCGAACCGCATCTACCGTCTTTGGTGTCAGAACAATCCTGGGTTCTCCGAATGGGGCCGCGTCCATCTCATCGCACACTCCCTGGGTTCCGTCATGGCTATGGATATCCTCAGCAACCAGCCCAGTGAAGTTGATCCTGCACTCGGCGACCCTTCTTTCCCTGCATCTGATCTTCCCACAGACCACTTCATCTTCAATACTAAATCTCTCTTCGTCTGCGGCAGCCCCGTCGGTTTCTTCCTGCTCCTCCGCAACGCCACGCTCCGTCCGCGGAACGACAAAGACAAGCCCGGCGCCGACATCTCCTCAGCCCGCACACCCGGGGTAGCCGGGACGCGCGGAACCTTTGGCTGCATCGCCGTCGACAACATCTACAACATCGTCAACGGCTACGACCCCGTGGCCTACCGCCTCAACGCCGCCGTCGACGTCGCCTACGCCGCCATGCTCAAACCCGCCATCATCCCCTCGGCCAACACGTCCATCTTCTCCTTCGGCAATCCCTTCCGCGTCTCTTCTTCCACCTCCGCAGCCCACTCAGCATCTGCCAAACCGCCCACCGCGCGCCTCCCCTCCAACGTCGAGCTCGAAACGCACGACTTCTCCCGCGAGGAAATCGCCGAGAAGCGCGCCTACCTCCTCAACGATAACGGCCAAGTGGACTATTACTTGAAATACGGCGGCGGCGCGCTCGAGATTCAGTACTTGACCATGCTGGGCGCGCATAGTAGCTATTGGATCAGTCGGGATTTTGTGCGCATGATTGTGCTCGAGGTCGGCAGGACGATTGGCAGGGATGGCGTGTTGGAGGGCATGAAGGCTGTTAAGCGGGGGGTGAGGTAGGAGCGCGTTGTATGTAGTTCTTCGTGTTTTTTACTTTCCCACGTTTGATTTTTTTTTCGAGCGCGCATGGTTGGCGTTTTTTCTTTCCCCCCCCCCCCCTTGTTTGGTATAAAGATGATAATGTCTGTCTGCTATGGGGTATGGGGTTACGTTTTTCGTCGTTTTCGATCGATGATGAAGTTAGGTAGGTTAGATTACATACGCGCAAAATATTCTTTTTTTAAAAGGTCATTGATCGAAAATGGAAATAGAAATGTAGAATCTCCAATCTTTACCTTTTACATACCTACCTATGTATGTACCTGTACCCCTCCCTCCCTTACTTTAACCCCATCTTCATCTATTCTTTTCCTCTTTCTTTCTCTCCTGATGTAGTTAACTGACTAACTAACTATAATACCCCACCCTCCGTAGTAATCGCAAGGCAAGTAGGGGGATATATATTAGAAAATCTAATAATGTAAGCTTAGATTTTAGTGTACTAAAAGCTTAAATATTTTAAATTCTAAAAATAGATAAAAAATATAGGCGAAAACGTATAATATTTTTGAATCATCAATTGCACTGTATTCAGGACCTTCGAAATCAGGTAATGGGGTGATTTTTTGAACGTTTTTAACACCTGCGGTGGGTAGCGCTGTAACTAATAAAAGGTAATAATATAGGGATTTTTTACTGGCTAAAGCCTTAAGCTGCTTACGATTTCTATTATTTATGTTACTGCGATGCAAACCTGTGATTTCTCTAGATTTGGCTACGTTGGGTGTATTCGAGCTTCCTCTGTGTTTTTGGCTAAATTTTGGAGTATGGGAGGGTTTAAAAACTAGGTAGCAGGTGGGTTTAAGGATTCTGCACTAGGATTGTGATTTAAGCGCCAGTATGGTACTTATATTAATAGTAATCGTAAGGCAAACTTATTAGCTAACTAAGTACCTATGTAACTAGGTACATACATATGTATGTATTATACCCTAGGCCTAGGGAAAGGATAAAAATACATACATGTATGTAAGCTATGTATGTAGGTGTCTGGTGCGCGTGTTACAATAGAGGAGTAACCTATTTCTAAGAAGAGAGTGGAAGTTAGAGTTAAGGAAAGAAGGCAATACTTTTTTATAACTTATTTTATTAATTATATATATATTGTGCGTTTTTAGAATACTAAAAATATTTAAATAGTAGTAAAAGTAAAGTATCTAGAGGTGGTATAGTATCATTGATGTTGGGATATATTATCTTGTGTTTTTTTTTTTCAAGTATATATGTATGTACGGCTTCTACTGCCTGATTAAGAGGTTATGTTTAGGGGCCTACACTATCTTACCTAATTAGACGTTTTTGGGTTTTGTTTTATACGCGTACGTGGATATGTACATGTATGCAGCCAAGATAAGTCACGTGGGTACGTGGCAGCACTTATCCCACGTGCATTTGCTGTGTAACCACAGCTGCCATCAATATAAAAGCGAACGCGTTCGCGCTGTGTCTTCCTTCTTTCTTTCTTCACCACACGGGTTTGTCTGAGTTTTCTTCTTGTCTTTGCTGCGCAGTGACTTTTGCGCGCAGGATCCTCACAATGGATCTCCCCGATGTCTACTTTGCCATCGTCCCTTCCGGCTTGCGACTTAACCAAATTTACATTCACGGACTAAGTGCGACCTGCGGGGCTCCCGTCTACTTCCCTCCAGCTAGAAAGGGCAGGATGGCTTCCACCTACTCCCTTCGTTCTTTTGGACGCTCAAAAGAGCGTGCATTGCGCAAGAAAGTCGAGAAGCATATGCACGGCCACCCGCATACAGTATTTCTCTCGGCGTATAGCGAGAAATGGGTGGCTCTTGAAGAAAGAGAAAAACTGGGTGACCAATTCCAGGTCGTTCAACTCAAGGTCATCCTCGGATCTAAAGGACTGGATTTTCGAAATGTCGCAAGCCTTGCGGGGAAATTGAAGGTGGACATTCGCACCCGTCCCCATGCGGAGCACGAATGGATCTTTCGGCATAAGATTCCGAGCAACGCCATTGAAAAGGTCAGGCAGTTGAAGTGAACGAGGGGGTTAAAAAAAACCGCCCGCGTCACTTCACGGAGTGAGGCTATGATGGTTACGCGTCGAGGTGGTGGATGTGGATTTTTTTTTGTACCTAGAATGATGGAACGAACGTCAGGGTGTTGAGTGGTTAGTTAGCTTCAAAACTAGAACAGTCGTTTAGCAATAGAAAATGAGGATTTTCTTTTTTTTTAAAAAAAAAAAAAAAAAAAAAAAAAAAAAAAAAAAAACTCCGCGCGCGCAGAGTGAGTAGAAGTGTCTTACGATGCTTTGAAGCACCCGAAAAATCCTTAATCTAAGGACGCATAACATAAACCTGTAAGCAAAGCGGAAAATTTGCAAATGACGGCATCACGCCGGATAGCCCGGCTTTTTTTCAAGACCTAAACTACCTGCATGTCAGCATAAAGTAGAAAGGTATGCAGATAGGCGGAACAGCCTTAGTATATCGTTCTATTGTTTACTTGGCACTTTTCTCACTTGCATTCAATACTACTTTTCGTACGACGCTTACGCGTACCTTGAGAAACGATCAACGAATTAAAAATTTGCAAGTCAATGACATGAATCATCAATCAAAAAGAGAGTTGCTATAAGGCATACCTCTTACATATATGACCGACCAACCGACCAACCACAACCTCCCCTAATCAAGCTAACAAACCTCACCGCTGCCACCATTCCCTACTTCCCTACACACCTCCACCTCCCCTGCCTGCTTATAATGCTTATTCCTATTGGTTACATACACACACAAGCACACACTTTTTTTTTGGGGGGGGGGGGATAATTGCAGGAGGGAGACGTAGGGGGATGCGTTTGTTGTTGTCTGTAAACGCGGAAGTATACCCGTTATCGTTTCGAACACATCAATAACACCAAGTTCAAAGCAGTAGGCACATATTCTGCCTTGATTCGGCACATATTTAGCACATCAGACAAGCCCGTCCTTTCCAAGGGCTTGAATTTGTCCACTATCTTTTTAGAGTATCCCACCAGCACCCCACCAAGATTCCTCTAACAAGCCGCGTAACGATCAGCGTAGCTCCCAGGAAGTAACTGCGTCGCTGTACCATTCCCACCAAACACAGCCACAGAACTTCTGTTTGCTGAGTATAGCGGCCATTCTAAGCCAGCGGCGTTGCTGGGGTTGGTAAGGGCGCTTGCGGCGAAGTTGACCCAGTAGTCTGTTTAGATTAAGTTAAACACTTAGTCACCCACTACAAATACGGCAACGTGGGACAAAGTGAAAAGAGGTTTTGCGTACCTTCCATGTCGAAGCTAGTCTGCCATTCAAGCTTCGTCGAGTTGCCGCGGAATTGGTAGTGTGTTCCGAATACGATTGGGAGATCGGCTAGCACAATAACCGTCAGTGGACGATTCTATCATAAGCTTATATGAAAGGTTGGCTTGACTCACAGCTGTGCATGGCTCCGAGCCAGTAGCGCGGCGTGATGTTTGAAAAGTTTCCTGCGAAGAGGTAGCGGTATGTTGGGAGGTTGTATGCGAGACGTCTCCTACACAGACAAATCAGTTCATATCTCGGGTTTCGAAATTTGGAGGGAGTGGGAAGTGTGGGGGACACCTTACTCGATCTCAGATTTCACAGAGCATCCGAGACTAGGACCTGGCGGTCCACCGATACTAGGAGGGGGCGCAGTTTGGTTTTTCGAGGTGAAGCCTCCGAAGGCAGCGTTTTCGTTGGTGGTATATCCAGTAATCAGAGGCTACGTTCGTCATTAGTTGAGTCGATCCTCTCACCACTTGTGCAGAGAAACTATAACGTACCACAGTCGCCGCGAGTCCCTTCTCCAACCTCTCGGTATTATTCGCAAAAACCGTGACATTGTCCGCCACGGCGCCGAACCTCGGCGTCGACACGTTCGTCCCAGGGAGTGAGGTGGTTTGGACGAGATCTTGCAGACGGAGAGCGGGGATGTTTTGCATGCAGGAGAGTTCCTCGGAGGCGTCGAGACCGCCGCAGCCTGCGGCTTTTGCGAGTTTCGAGAAAGCGTTGGAGGCGCCTTGCCCACCGGCAGTGGCGGAGCCCGACATGGCGATTGCGCCGCTGATGATGGGGTCTGAGGGGTTGGCATAGAGGTATGCGCCTACTAGACCCGCGCCTGAATCGTACGGTTAGGATGTTCGTATTGGAGAAGGGGTGGGTTGGGTTGTGAACTTACCGGCTGACTGTCCCCATATGACCATTCTTTCGGGGTCGCCGCTGCTGGTTGTTAGCAGGGCAGTGTCTGCGATGTTACTAAAAGGGACTCACCCGAAACCTGCGATGTTCGCTTTCGCCCATTCGACGCTGTACCTGTTAGAATTCGTCACGATGAATTGGGATTACACTTACACCAAACGCGCATCATGGAATCCCGCATTCTCAGGCGCCCCTTTCGCACCAGGGAACCCAAAAATATTGAGACGATAACTGCGCCCATCAATCAGCCACATCCCATCACCAAACACCCCTTCCCAAACACCACTTACTTGAACGTAATCACGATATGTGTTTTCATCCGCTGCACCCACTTATCGGGGACTTGATACGGCGCGTGCCCACCCCCTTCCTGCAGTCCTCCTCCACAAACCCAAATCAACACTGGCAACTTCTCCTCCTTCCTCTTCAACCCCGCCCCTATCCCTACCTGTCTTCTCGGCGCCCAAATATTCAAAAACAAACAATCCTCCCCCTGCGGATCCTGATTCTGAAACTCCGGAACGAGTTCCCAAAATAATCCGGTATGGCTCCCGCTCTGCTGGAAACAGATGGGTTTGTAGTCACGGGCGTAGTGATGGACGTTGCTGTCGGTTGCGGGTTCGGGAGGGAGAAAGCGTTTTGAACCGATGGGCGGGAGGCCATAGCGAATGCCGAGCCATTGGTGGACTTCAGGGACCGAGGGGGAAACGAAGCCAGTGTAGATGCCGGAGGTGGTGGAGACGGTTAGGAGGGGGTCGATTGTGACGTTGGTGGTGGTTGAAGTGGAGAGGGGGAGGAGGGGGAGAAGGGACGCGAGGATCGTTGGGGGTTTCATTGTTGCGTGGTAGGAGGAGAGTGAGAGTGTTGAATGGTAATTGAAGGAATGGGGGAGTAGGTACTGAATATACAAAGTTATAATCCAAAGCAAAGTATTGGGAGATTTCACCCACCGACAAAAATCCAAATTTTAATTTCTAGACTATCTCCTAGAAAGGTATGTCATCCCCTTCCCAGTTACATGTACACACTTCCCCTTTTACTAATTGTCCTTCCTCTCTGCCTCACTAACCCATCAAGCCCCCGGGCAAAGGCTTGTCTACGCCCGCGGCGGGTACACTCGTATTTACCCACTACTTCCGCGACCCTCATCAGCATTCTAATTGTCCAAGCTACGTAATGACGACGTTTCCTCGGCATTCCATGACCCTTCATCCAATTGCTCCTCCCCAAATCTTTACAAGCCTCGCTCCAAGAAATCATGCCAAGAGATCAATTGATCTCGTTTATCGAAAGGGAAAAGTCGGATGCGGGGGAACTTTCGGGTCGTGTAGATCACTGCCACGTGAAGGTAGACATTATCCATTTGCGGGGGGTGCTGTGGTCTGTGAAGGGAGTTAGTGCGCGGGTGGTTGAGGATGCCAAGCCGGCTGTTTGGCTTCGTTTGATGACGTCCATACAGAAGTTTAGATGATCCAATTGGGGATTATATTGAGGGGAGTTGCATATAGCATGTGCCTGGATGGCATTTTGGAAAGTGGAAGAATAACCACCAATTATATACGTAGGTTGAAGTACTGGGACGGGTTTGGGGAGCAACTTGGGAGTACATTGTCTTAGTTTTGTACGTAATGTAAATCACCAGAATCATAAAGCAATGCCGAAAGTCATGACCAGAGGGGTTTTCAGGGTCTCGACAAGTGATTAAGCCGAAAACCACAGACTTTTTCTCGGGGGTCAGATACGTGGATACCGAGGGCGTTACGCGTTTTACTGGCTATTTCGGGGTCACAGGATCAGAATTGGGACCAGAAGCCGCGGGCCGTGTATTCAAAGAAGAGGTTTGCATAGCCTTCCTGCTTTCACGAAAAGGATGTGGGCCCCGGATCAGTAATACCCCACGCTTTCCGCTCTTCGTCGGACTGTTGGGTAGAGTAATAAGGAATCTAGGCAAACACAAATTAACATCACTGCTACATTGAAGTAGCCGGAACTCTTCTAGGTAATGTGTACATAGCATATCTCACTTAATCTGAGACGGAGGGAGCACTCTCAGAAGACAGTGAACGTTGCATAAAGGAAAACAGTTAATTCTGTCTGACAAACTACCTAATCTCTCAATACCGTGTTTTGAACGCTACTTACATACCCTTAGAGCCTTGACATTTATGCTGCTAGGCCACAGTAACCTGTACAGCATATTCAGGCTTTCGCGTGAGTGCAACTTTCATTGCATTAGATGACCAAACGGGCAGGCCGCTAGACTGCTTGAATATTTGTCAAGTAGGTCCTTCTGCCAGTCACCGCGTGAGAAGTGATGATATGTTTCGCACGCATCACACTGTTCCTGCATTTGATGCAACTCAGCGTTTCTATAAAGGAACACGTGGGTTTCTGCATATCGTCCTTGGAAGGAGAAATCGCCGTAAACTATCACTTTGAGGGACGGTAGGCCCTCGGGTCCAAATGCCCATTGGGCGAAATCATGAAGTATTTTGTGAAGTTTCACAGCACCAGATTCATCGGTTCCCTTCCTGTCGTCATGTAGGCCCCAGCTCGCAAACTGGAAATGCGTAGGCGATTGCCGGATGTGTAGGACTCGTAGCGAGCTTGTTTTTGCAATAGGAGCCAAAACACGCTCCTGTAATAGCGTTAGATAGACCCGTTTGGAGTATTCACTACGGATTGCATACCAGAAGCTTGGGATCTAAGCAAATGCCTAAGAACTCAAGGTTAAACTCGCTCAAAGGGTTTTCTGACGGATTTTCAGTCCATCCAGCAACTTCCTCTTCGACCAGGGCCAGAGACAAATTGGGATTGTCACAATATTCTTCAAAACCAAGATCGTCATTTTGAATATAGTCTCTCTGGTGGTGAACAAACGCTTTCAGAGTTGATTTATGGTGAAGGGCAGCGCGCCAGATATCCAGTGTTGGTGAAGGTGAGCATGTCAAGAGAGCCAGCTGCTCGAGGCCATTGAATGATTGCAGAAATTCAGGTATTAGTTTCTCGGCCTCTCCATCGTAGATTGGAATATCAATTCCGATTTCCAAACATTTGAGCCTGCTCGGTCGGTTCAAGCGACTGCCAAGGAGGAACTCTTTCCAACAAGAGTAATTCAATTTCAATGAGCGAAGTAAAGCGAAATCAAATGCATATGCCAGATACATTGCATCTGATTCGAACATAAATTCTGATAAGGAGAGTACCTGGAGAGCGGGAAACATGCGTGGTGTGCCTTGAGGGGGCTTTGGACGTGTGAAGGAGCTGCCAGGTTTATCATCGGTAAATAGACCTGATTTCAATCGGACCCATTCCACAAAATCTAGCTCCAACTCCACGAGTTGATGTGACGATTGCTTTAGAGTGTTCTTAAGAGTTTCCCAGTCATTCTCTGACTTCATCCCCTTCCACGACAATTTCTTGAGACGTGTGAAGCCTGACAGGTTCATAGGGGATTGAGATGTGAGATTTCCATAGCAGCTGCCGGCTGTGATGAGCTGCATCGACTCGATCTGCTTTTGTTTGAGTGTAAGGAGACCAGAAGAGCCAATAATTTCTTGGGGAATGCAAGTTCCCAACCCCCAACTTGCTATTTCAGTGCTGAACAAAATAAGCGCAACGCAGAACTCACGTGAAGCTTTGTAAGTTGTTATTAGGGCATCCTTCTAGCAGTGTCACAACGTTCGCAGATAGCCTGATAAAACAAGAATTTTCTGGCAGCAGATCTTCTTCCGTATCAATATCGGGCAACCTCCGGTTATGGGAACAGCGCCCGAACCCGCGGAAGATATGGAATGGTGATGCGAACTCAATGTTCTTTATGTGACCGAGAAGATTTCTCGAGGTACAGAGTGTTTGCACAACTGGCATATTTTCTAAATGTTCTTCATCTTTTGAAACAATGGTCACTTGCTCATACAGTATCGGAATAGCAATGCTGTAAAGGTATGTTGAAACTTCGCAAAGACTTTTCAGGTCCTCTTTGTCCGTCACCTGCCTAGTTTAGTCTTTTTGACTCCAAGCGCTCTATTTCTATAGTAAGTATACCTGCTGAGCAATTTCTCGGAGGATTTCTGCTGGTAGCTTTAATAGCATCGTCTTTTGCTGTTGCCTAGAGCGAGCGACAGGTATGCGAACCGCTTAAATGAAGAGGAAGATACACTATGATAAGTTCGACGTTTTGAGACGGTTTAAGAAGTCCTCTTGAAGCGTAGCTACTAGAATATCAAACGAGAGAAAACGATGGGTTTGGTGACAGGTTAGTTGGTTTCTTCTACTTCACTTCTGCGGGGATACTAGCGACTGCGCCGCAGAGACTTGGCAGTTAACCGAAGCTGACGATTTGCCAATAAGCATGTATTGATTGATCACGAAGGATCCTGTTAACAGAAAAAAATCGTTGTTTAAATACATAAGAATTCATGGTCGTATTGCTCCGTGAGAGCCCTTCCAACTAAGTTAAGTAGCTGATAGAGCCAGCTCCAAATGGAGCTGTGAAACCTTTCGAATCAGCAAACACAATTTCACATTGACCGAGCTGCTCCAAAGTGCGGCAAGAAAAATGTTAGCAGCGGAATAATAATAGAAAATAGCGCGTTCTAAAGAGCCAAAACGCGACATTGCTGCACCGTGTTAGCGCTATACTAAGGGTAAGAACTAACTAGCTAATACTAGAAATCAACTAGTACATCAAAGCAAAATGAGCAACAAAAAATAGAATAAGAATCACCGTAGGCCAATTTCACTGACGCGATTCTTCTGAGATAAATTATAACACGGTTATCACGTCTTGCTTTATCCCCGAGACGACGATGAAGAAAAAATAATAGATATCTTCAGTTCTAACACTGTACACAATCAATTGAAATCCCCTATTCGCAAAACTAGCCAACCCTATATACCACCCTCTCCTCACGGACTCATCAACAACTGCATCCTCCCCCCACCCTGCGACGCAGCAACACCACTCGCCCCACACTCCCCCTTCACCAACAAGACCGCAGTATCGTGACTCGCGACCTCAACCGTATAATTCCCCCTCACACACCCCTTCTCCTCGCCCGTCCAAACATCCAAAACCTCATACGCCTTCCCTTCTTCCAACTCCGGGACCTCACCCCAAACAGCGCTCTTCTCCACACTCCCCTCCTCCGTATTCAACATAAGCACCAACGTCCCCTCCTTCCCCTTCCCACTCCAGTACTCGGCCGGCCAACTCATATCGAACGTCCAGTCGGGGTTATGGCCCCATTTGTACGGCTGCGCAGGGGCGCCGTAGAGGTCGTCTTGGTTGAAGGCTAGGAGGTGTTTGTTGAGGAGGATTTCGAGGAATGAGGGTTGGATGGAGGGGAGTGGGGTGCCGATGAAGAGTGGGGATTTCATGGCGGCCCAGAGCGCGAAGTGTGAGCGGGATTCGGCGAGGGTCAGCCCGCCGTTGCCGACTTCGAGCATGTCGGCGTCGTTGTGGCCCCAGAAGTTGGTTTGGTGGGAGAGGAAGGAGTTGCGGTTTAGGATCATGAGGATCGACCACCATTCCGCTGGAGAGGGGGATGTTAGTGGGGGTGGTATTGTGTGGGTGGAGGGTCTGGTGAGTTGAGAGGGATTGGGAGAGGGTCTTGGTCTATTTGGAGTGTAGAGGGCTTAATGAAGGGGTTTGGGAAACGCCATGTTCCGTTTTTGGCTTCTTTTTGTTTTCACTTTCTCGCTCTGTATTCTTCTAGTAGAAAATCGTCGAGAATGTGACTTACGTATAATATCCGTAGTAATCCTCCACGCATTCCCCGTCTCATTCCCCCAACTATAAACCGCAGCTTCTCCACCAACACAAATGTCATACTCAATAGGGCGATTCTGCTTGAGCAGCGCATCCCGCATGCGATTATACCGTTCCGCTGTTCTCGACTTGGAGAAATCGTAGCCTTGCGGGCAGAGCTGGGTTTGATCGATGCCTTGAAAGGTTTTGGCTCGTTAGTTGGGATGGGGATGTTTGGGGGCCAGGATGGTGAGGGGTGGATTTACAGGTCGCGTTTTTGTACTTGGGGTCGGGGCCATCGTCTTTACCGTCGAGGGTGCAGACGTCACATTCGTCGAGCCAGTTTGAGGGGACGCCGCAGCCGTCATATTTCATGTCTAGTTTAAGGAGGGTGGGTTGGTTAGCTGGTGTTTTGTTTTTCGGGGATTCGCCATGGCTAACACGCTGTCTCCAACGAACAACGAACTAAGAAAAGAAGAAGAAAAGAATCAAAAACTGCGGTCTAGAGAAGCATGAAAATAGCAAATGAAAAGAACAATCTGTAGAGAACACTCACAATCAACCCCCCACTCGGCCCACGTCTCCGCGTCAATCTCCTCATACCCCAAACTCGCCGGATACCCAGCACAAGTCTTATTCCCCGCGCTCGAGTAAATCCCAAACAACAACCCCTTCTCATGCACCTTATCCGCCAAACCCTTAATCCCGTCCGGAAACCTCGTCGCATTAGGCACGAGGCGATTCGTCACGGGGTCGCGGCCATCTTTATTCGACCAGCAGTCGTCGACGTTGACATACACATAACCCGCGTCTTTAAGGCCGAGATCCACGAGTTTTGTAGCGGCGTCGAGGAAGACTTGCTCGGTGATGTCGCAGCGGAACGCGTTCCACGAGTTCCATCCTAAAGCAGGGAGTTTACCTACGTTGTTGGGGAGGATGAGGGCGTTGGTTGTTGGTGTGGCGAGGAGGGAGAGGAGTAGGGGAAACGCCGATTTCGCCATGCTGGGCTATCTATTCTATCGTGCCCGCAAAGACACAGAGCAGGGAAGGGGAATAAGGCGTGGGCGCATTCAAGAACCGAGCCAGACTGGACAAGCTTTTATAATATACACAAGAAGAAGAACCCCGGTGAACCTTCCCAAAGTCTTCTTTTCTCTGCAAAGGGGGTCACATACATATGTACGCAGGTAAGGGTATATGTATGGATATTTCGATAATGGATTCTGATCTTCTTATTTTGGAAGGTTTGATTGTGGAGGAGTTTAGCGTTCCTGCGCTATGACGAAGGATACTCTCTAGGGTTATCGTGCCTGGCAGAGGGGTGATCGGGGAGGAGCGCTGATTTGATCTCCTGCCACCATGTCTCACTTTGGCTTCTTAGGTCCCAAGACGATTGGTGGCGCGTGCGGGAGTCAGCAGATGAGATGTATGCAGGGCAGGTTGGTAGTTGGGGAAGTTTGTTTGTTTTGGAGGCTTATCTCCAGTCTTACATGTACCCCCGTGTTTACCCCGCATACTGAACTTCTCACACGACCTACCTACATTGTATGGTCATGTATCTGGAATCAGGAATCAGGATGCTGATGATGAGTGAATTTTAGTTTCTAAAGCATATTTGAATCGTAGCTAAGCTCGTGTACATTGTAATCATCAGGTCGTCTCTGGTTGGTGGAAATGGAATCACGTGATATTGCGATATACATCATGCTTACATGTATCTACCTTAACTACCTAGGTATACACTGAAGTACATTTATGTAACGTTACATAGGTCTTTACAGTCTTTTAACTTATTCAAGATACTTGTGCATGTATAAATTTTCTAGAACGACATAAAAATGAGGAGCTGATCCATCCCCATCTTCTAATCATCTTTTCATCTTTTTCCTTTGCAAATCAATACCGACTTGATGCACGCGTTTATATATAGATATTTATACTTGTATGGAGCTTACTGGTCCTTATTTTTACGTATAGCGAGTCTGTAGATGACCAAAAGAAGGGAAATATGCATGTAGGAAAGCATTTGAATGACAAGATTGATACCTCCGATGCATAGATTGCATGTGAATATGTATCTTGTTTTCTGTTGGATGTTGGCGGACAAGTGCGAACCATGCTTTTTTGAATCTATGTCATCCCTCAACATGCTAGCAAATACATGCGTTGAAAATAGACTCTTTTCCTAGTGGGTACGTAGCTTCATGTACCTACGTACCTACTCGATGATAGCATGTTGGGCGGGTACCTTTCTTTCAAATAATATTATGTGTCTACTCCTTGCTTAGGTCGTACACTATTCTTTCATAGTAATTATCCTTTTAATGTAAGGTTATACGCTAAATACTTGCGATGACAAACACTCAATGATAGCCGGGACAGACCTGCTGATTTCGAATTCCCCTCCCAATCATACCTCCAAGAAAGAAAACGAAAAACAGAAACTCTCGTACCACCTTCTACCTTTTCTTCCAAACCTTGACTAAAAAGAGAAACCCCCAGACGTGGGGTACCTAAAATTCGCCGGTACAAAGTCAGCTTTAACTCAACCAGGGGTGATTCAATGGGCAACCAAGGTCTCAAAACGCCACGCCACGTGGTGTCTTGATACTATTTTGTACCCCAGAAAAACGTACCCTCCAGGACATATGCACATGTCAGAATATAAATTATCTCTGGATGTCTTGTAGCGTCCGGGGCGACGTAACCTCCCCAACACCCTCTCCACAAAGCCTTTTCGAGACTGCGAAACACCCGCATCTTCACCCTTTTGTCCTTCTCTGATAATCTCGGGTGCAGGGGTCGGGGTTTCCTTCAGTGGGGGGGGGGGGGGGGGGGGGGGGGGGTGAAATATCCCTCGCTACCTATTCCTCTCTCCCAACTTCGACACTAAGAGTCTTCATTGCCGTCGCCGTCCATTCAAGCTATGATATCCCTTCTGATTTGCGACGAGTAACTTCCCGCTCTGCTCATCGCGGAAGTCGCAGCTATGACCAAAAGCCCACAGCCTCACCATCGGGCTCGTCCAGCAAAGCTCGGAAGATAGATCCGTCGCGAAGCAAGTCGATTGCGTACTTTCTCGATGACGAGGGTCTATCGCTTCTGGCAGGAAAGGTGGACTGTGGTGCGTCAAGATGGCAATCCGTCGATGCGGTTCTTCTTCTTCCAGTTCGCGAACCTGGTCGTTCAACCAGTCCCGATCCAGCCTGTGGTGCGAGAGATGATGCTCCAGCGATCATCCGTGGATTCCGCACTGCTCGTTGAAGTCGGTGAGTCGGAGTCGCGCTTCGGCGGCTTGTTCTGAGGATATCGCGGTCCACAGTGTGTAGCCTAAGAGGGTGGTAGTGCTGTCGAGATCGAATCGAGTTCTGTCAAGCAGGATAAATCGCCCGCCATACTCGGACTTCGCTTCCTCTTCGAAAGAGCGAAGTCTTTCCACGGCAGAGTCGAAGGTGGTTTGGTACGCCTTGTGATTGTCGATGATGTAAAAAATCCGGGTCCTTTGTGATTTTTCTAGTGGTGCGCAATTAAAGTGAAAAGCGCGTCGTCTTTGACTTGACCAATATCGCCAAAGAGACAGGGGTTAGACACTTCCACGTCTATGTTATGCTTCTGGTAGCTCGGAGTAGCTATAGGAGTTTCGAGCCGAAGATCGGCGATGATTTGGAGTTGCAGCGGCAAGGAGGCCATTTTTACGGTTGATCGTTTGAGAGAGTTTAGTGGTCGATGTTTTCAAGTCGCAACACAAGGCACCGAGAGATACTCATTAGCTACTTAAATGTGTGCCGGCAATCCAATAATAGTGCCCATTTCCGCAAAGAATTAGTGATTCGGTAGTCGGGTGACAAAATCGCCCGAGATTTTCGGAGTTGATGAAGCTTCATTGATGGGACAATCTGATCGACGCCTGTCGCAGACGAGCGAGAGTTCCCACGTAGTCTTTTCAGACTGGGGATTCAACTCAAGGATGGTTCTCACATAACAGCCCAGCTGCCGGAGATTCAACCATCCGCCGCGCTCTCGTCGTTGGGGGTTCGTCACAGACTGTCGTACCAGAGCAATGCAAGACGTTCCTCATGACTCTCAAAATAAGAGAGGCCTCCTACCTTCTCAGGGTATTTGTCGTGAAAAGCCTTCACTTCCTCCTGAAAACCCATGGTGTCTGTGTACGAGATCCAGTCCGGTTGATCGTACGGTGATGATGAGCCGAACATATTGTCCACTCGAAAGCCTAAAGGACATTGCTGTAGCTTAACGGTATGTACCCTTATCATGCCGTCATCGAGTGGGTAGGTTAGGTATCTACATCAAAATACATACAAATATGCAACGCGACTTATGCAGGTGGAGTTGTGCAGTTTTCTTTACATTTTCGTTTGTAGCACTTGGTGGATGGATTTGATGACATGGTGTGTCACGTGAGAGCGCGTAAGCACTTTGAGGCGCGTCCAGTAGGCGCTCGGACGGGGGCCCACGAACCTTTCCGCGGTCTCCATCAGTTTGACAGCTCACAACTTTTGAGTCAGAGCCAATCTCTCCCGTTGAAATATTTTCGCATCGCTGTGGCGATTTTGGATACAATTCAATCACTTCATCGCGACTCTAACGCCGCCGGACATTATGCCTGAGGTGCGCGCGCCGACGTCCCCGACTCAACGATAGAGACTAATATCATACAGATCGCGGAAATTTCGCGCATAGTGCATTTCCTCAGGAAATATGCCGTGGGCAGGACAGTAAAAGCTGTCAAGACGCAGGAAGACACCATTGTCTATGGCAAAGTGGGCACATCGGCTTCTGCCTTCGAGAAAGCCATGACGGGCAAGAAGATCGTCGGCGCAAAGCAGCAGGGCAAATACTTCTGGTTAGAAATGGATTCATCGACACATCCGCTGATGCATTTTGGAATGTCTGGCTGGATGAAGTTCTCCAACGATGATACCGCCTATTATAGACCCGCAAAGGCCGAAGAAGCCGAATGGCCACCACGGTTTTGGAAATTCATACTGGAGCTGGAAGGGGATCCTAAATGCGAAGTCGCTTTCGTCGATGCACGCAGGCTGGGAAGGATACGGCTGGGGGAGGCAAAACCGGAAGACATGCGCAAGACTACGCCATTGAAGGAGAATGGACCCGATCCAGTGCTCGATCCGCATATTCTGACGGTGGATTGGCTGAACAAGAAACTAAAGTCCAAGCGAGTGCCCGTCAAGGCTCTTCTACTAGATCAAGCCAACATTAGCGGGATCGGAAACTGGGTTGGGTATGTGCGATTCCCTCGTCTGCTCATTCCTCGCTGACGCACTACAGAGATGAAATCATGTACCAAGCTCGTCTGCACCCAGAGCAATACAGCAACACCTTCACCGATGCACAGGTCAAGCAACTCCACGATGCCATGATGTATGTATGCAATACCGCGGTCGATTTGCTTGCAGAATCAGATAAATTTCCCGCCGACTGGCTCATGAAGCATCGATGGGACAAGGGCAAGAAAAACGGCGGAAAGCTGCCCAACGGCGATAGGATCACATTCTTGAAGGTGGGTGGGCGAACATCTGCGGTGGTCCCGAGCGTACAGAAGAAGACTGGTGCCGTGGCCGGGGATGTCTCGGAGGAAATTGATGGCACAGAGGAAGAGGAGAGTGTGCCGAAGAAAGTGACCAAAAAGAGGGGCAGGGCAAAGAAGGAAGAGGACAATTCCGATGAGGAAGTCCTACCAAAGAGCACAAAGCGGGGCAGAAAGAGTGTCAAGGAGGAAGAAGCGGTTGAGGATGAACCAGAGGAAGATGAAGTACCTGTGGTAAAGAAAAGGAAGCCTGCTTCAACAGCGACACCCCGCAAGGTGAAAAAGCCTGTCGCAGAAGCAATCAAGAAGGAAGAGGATAGCAGTGGTCGGAGACGTTCCGGACGTTTGTCGAGAGGATGAGAAGATGGAGGGCTCGATTCAGACTAAATTATGTACATGTACGTGATGTATACGTATACGTACCAAGTATGGGACCGCTGTTTTGGCAGCGCGAGTGTGTATAGTTAGTGTATGAAGAGCATTTGGAAACGAAATCACCGAGTCACTTCAATTTACTCGGTGATATTTTATCACATTTATCGAACATGCCTCCTGCTAGTCACGTACATGTCGGGGGAGTTTTCGGTTCAATGTTGAAACATTACCTTGGAGGACGGCCACGGCCACGAGGCACGTGCACTCGGACGGTACGATTCGGCGGCTGCTGGCCCGCAAAGGTAATATGGAAATTCAGAGCTCCCCACCATACCAAGTACCCAACCTCACCCACTACGACACCTCGCCCCCAGGACCCTCTGCTGCCAGCACACCATCCTTTCCTCTGCAACTGGCATGGTGAAGGTCTAATTGAAAAGATTTTCCCCTCTACCACACTCACTTGTCCCACCTCATTCACGTCATCGACCCAACTCGCGAAGACTCGGTTGGCGTGAGCCCATTCAGCGCAGTCGCAGCCACATAATCGTCGCCGACCCGACCGTTCCGTGACAATACCGCCATCATGCCTCAACCGCTTCCCTCGAAGGAATCCTCCCTCTTCCGCCAGGTGGTGAAATTCTACGAGTCGAAACAATACAAGAAAGGCCTCAAGTCTGCAGACCAGATTCTCAAGAAGCACCCCAATCATGGCGATACCCAGGCCATGAAAGCTCTCATCCTCAATTCGCAAGGCCACGGCGAAGAAGCATTCGCCCTCGGAAAGCTCGCTCTCAAAAATGACATGAAATCGCACGTCTGCTGGCATGTGTACGGATTGCTCTGGCGGTCGGTCAAAAATTACGAGGAGGCGGTCAAGGCATACAAGTTTGCGCTGAGGATAGAACCAGAATCGCAGAACATCCTGCGCGACCTGGCACTGCTTCAATGCCAGATCCGCGACTTCGAAGGCTACATTGAAAGCCGGCAGAAGATCCTCAATGCGCGGCCACAGCTGAGGCAGAATTGGACCGGCCTTGCCATCGCTTACCATCTGGCAGGGAATTACAAGCAAGCAGAGCACATCTTGGTCACATACGAAGAGACGCTGAAGCAGGCCCCATCCAAAACCGACCTCGAGCATTCCGAAGCCGTCCTCTACAAGAACACCATCATTGCCGAATCCGGAGACACCGAGCGCGCCTTGAACCACCTCCAAGAGATTATGAAGGCAAACCTGGACAAGACGGCAGTGCTGGAACTCAAGGCTAAGTACCTGCTCCAGCTGGATAGGAAAGAAGAGGCGGCAAAGACATACAGGGCCCTGCTGGCACGGAACAGTGAATATCGGGTGTACTATAATGGGCTGGAAAAGGCGCTCGATTTGGACAGGTCTAATGACGAATCCATCCCGAAACTGCAGGCGCTCTACGAAGAATTCGCGAGCAAGAATGAGAGGAATGATGCTGCACGGCGGATACCCTTGGACTTTTTGAAAGGTGGGCTGGGATGCAAAAGTCGAATGCATAGAGAGCTAACGCACTTTCAGGCGATGCGTTCAAGACAGCCGCAGACCAATATCTGCGGCGCAAGCTCAACAAGGGCGTCCCATCAACTTTCCCGAACATCAAGGCTCTATATGCAGACGCCGAGAAAAAGGCCATCATCGAAGACCTCGTCCTGGGCTACGCATCGGAAAAAAGCCTGAATGGCTCCGCAGAAGGCAAAGCACACGAAGAAACCTCATCCCAGTTTGAAGATTCTGTACTATATTTCCTCGCTCAGCATTATACCTATGTGCGAAGTCGCAACCTGGAAAAGGCTATGGAATACATTGAGCGTTTGATCGAGAAGAATCCCAAGTCTGTTGACTACAACCAGATCAAAGCGCGGATATGGAAACACTACGGCGATACCCAAAAGGCTGCGGACACGATTAACCATGCTCGCGAACTAGACTTGAAGGATCGTTATATAAACACAAAGTGCGCAAAATACCAGCTTCGCAACAACGAAAACGAAAAAGCCCTAGACACTATGAGCAAGTTCACTAGAAATGAAACTGTAGGAGGGCCCCTTGGAGACCTGCATGACATGCAATGCATGTGGTATCTGCTTGAAGACGGAGAGGCATACATGCGCCAAAACAACATTGGTCTCGCCTTGAAGCGCTTCACGGCCGTTGCGGATATCTTTGAGGTGTGGCAGGAAGATCAGTTTGACTTCCACAGTTTTTCACTCCGAAAAGGACAGATCCGGGCGTACATCGACATGATCAGGTGGCAAGACCACCTTCGAGACCACCCCTTCTTTACTCGAGCAGCACTGTCCGCTATCAAGCTGTATATGCGGTTATACGATAACCCGGATCTTGCAAAGGGATCCAGCGTTGATCTGGCTAACCTGGAGCCGGCGGAACGAAAGAAGGCTCTGAAGAAAATCCAAAAGGAGCAAGAGAAGGTGAAGAAGGCCGAAGCGGACCGAAAAGCCGCGGCAGCTGCCAAAGCCACCGCAAAGGGAGACGACGGTGAAGTGAAAAAGGAGGACACGGATCCCAAGGGCGAGAAGCTTCTTGAAACCAAGGAGCCTCTCGAAGTAGCAATGAGGTTCCTTACGCCACTGTTGGAGCTCAGCCCGCGGCACATCGAGGGTCAGGATCTCGGCTTCCAGGTGCACCTGAGGCGCGGTACGTATATACCAGCATTCCACTGACGAAGAAAAAAATACTAACGCAAAAAAATCCAGGAAAACCCTTACTCGCCCTCAAATGCCTCCAAGCCGCCAAACAGCTCGACCCCACGCACCCCAGCGTCCACGAGAACGCTATCCTCCTGCGCCACCACCGTACGTCTCTCACCCTCTCCTTCTCCCTCCAACCCTTCCTACATACTAACTTAAACCCCCCGCAGTCAACAACCTCAAAGAGCCCCTCCCCACTCCCGTCGCAGAATCGCTCAAAGAATCCTTCACTGAACCCCCGTCCTCCGCCTCCTCAACCTCCGCCTTGCAAACCCTCAACGACGACTTCATCAAGACCCACGCCTCCTCCGGCAGCGTCGCGCACCTCCAGACCGCATACGATACGCGCTACCGCCTCGACGCAGCTACGAAATCCCAGAACGAAGACGATTTGTTGAAGACGCTGGACCTTGACGCGATTTCGCTCAAGGAAGCGGCGGATGGGTTGGAGCTGTTGAAGGGGTGGAAGAGTGACGCGAAGGTTTTGGATAAGTATCGGGAGAAGGCGGCGGCGAAGTGGGAGGTTGCTACGGTTTTTGCTAAGGAGTGAGTGAGGGCGTGGATGGGTTGATGGATGGATGAATGGATGGAGTTGAGTGTTTGTAGTGAGTGAGGTGTGGTTTGTGTTTTATGTATGTATCTATTTGACCCGCCAAAAGGAGAGGATAGAGAAGGAGGAGAAGACAAGGTATGTTTTCTGTTGTTGTTGTTGGTATGGTGTGGTGGTGTGTGTGTGTCAGTCAAATATATAGATTTGTGCGTGAGTGGAATCAAATGAAAAAAAAAGTATCTGATCATTTTATGGATGGGGAGCATTTCATTGTTTTTTGTTTGTGGACAACTTTATTTGTTCGTATTTAGTGTCTCGATATTTGGTACTTCTTGGATGTTATTGTAGGTAAGTTGAAGTGAGAATGAGGACGAGGACATGGAGAGGATTCATCCCTTTTTCGGTCATTCTCCTTTCTCGTTTCCTTTTGGATGGAGTGAGAGCGAACGTCTGGACATCCATCTATGTAAGCCCAGACAGTGATGCATGCCGTGTGAATTATATAAATGTGAAATTGATGGATAGAAGTATTTATCTTGCTGTTTTACTTATGGTGAAATTAGATAATCTAACAATAAATGTAATAAGCTTTAGTTCTAGGAATAATATTTTTTTCGTACTTAGAGTCGTAAGGGCAAGCACAAGCTCCATGATGGACGTAGTGGTGCTGACAAAGTAGTGGAGTAGGCTAGGCGAAACGATGTTCCGGCCGAGGTTTAGCTAAATTTTCGAGCTCCGCCATCTTTCATCATTACCTTCACTCGTCAAACTCTTTTGACGACGCGCCGATTTGCGCATTTCTTCTACACATTCTTGTAACTACATTGATCCTGTTAGAACTGACATCAGCTGGCTCAATAGCACAGCGCGCCAGGTGTAAGTCCGCATTCCACTTCCCACCACCCCCGCAGAGGATTATATTTCGAAACAATCCAACTCCTATAGCGTCGTGAAGGACTACAATACTCTAGAATTACAATGATGCGCACTATCTCATCGCTTTTGTATTATCGGTGTTGAGAGCTCGATGTTAACATCCGTACTAGGTCACAGCACGCCCGGTCGCGATCGATCTTTTAACGTTCTATCTCAATAAAAGGTACGATCACGAACTTTTCCTTCTTGAACCCCCCGGCATAGTGATGATTATGTGACACGGAAAGGCATTCCTCAATCCGAACATACAGTGTCGATTCTGTCAAATTAGTTTCAGCCTTGTCTGATTATGCCCCCATCTACCACCTTTCTCAGCATTCACATCAGAGTTCTCTGAGCTAACGGTGCACTTCAACAGGTACATACCCACTTCCCATTCCAAACATGGACCCTTCGTATGATGAAACATCTCTCGATGCAACGGGCGGACAGATTGTTCTCCTGGACCGGCATCCGTTTACAACAGGACGTACAAACCTGTGGGTGTTCGGGAAGGGAGGAACTTGTTGATAGCGCATCTTCTGATCGTCCATACATTGCGACACCTGTTCAAACGTCATTTGATGGTTACAGACTGACACCGTCTGTAGGTACGCGTCTTTTGCTTTTATCAACAGTGCTCCATCTCTTCAATGATGATTCTTGATATTCACACTGTGTGAACGGAACTCCGTATTGATCTTCAAAAAACAATCTGATTTAATGAGGTAAGCATTGACAAACACGTGGAAGGTGTACCCCGCTAACCCAAACACAGGCTGATCTCAGATGGACACTTCATCTCTGTTCTACATGAACTTCTTTGTCACGCAATCGCATCGGAAGCTAACAATGCGACTTTGTAGGACCATCACCCTTGGCGATGCGACCTATATCTGCCCCTCATGAGGTAAGTGACCTTTCTTTCTACCCGCGCAACTTTCACCTGATGAGTCATGTAACTGCTGTTTTTTCCGAGTTCATCTTTGAGGAAATATACATTCACCTTGGAGAACTGATATGTCTCCACAACTTACTTGTTCGTTTCACACCTGCTGGACCTAACCACTGACTGAATGCAGTATGCTTCATGCCATGATCGCAGGTCGATCCTTTGTAGCCCGTAGTTTATTATCAATCAATTCTTTCAAAATAAACTTGTCTCAGTCTTTGTGCAATGGTGCGATCACAGTCAGGGCAGCTGCGCTATGTTTAGCGTCTACGTTTACGGGTGGGATGCTCTGGCGTACAGTGAAGGGTAACACTGAGAAATCTTACAACACACCGTTCGCGAGATCTTTTGTGAAACTTGGATGTGTGGACGAATGGCTGCCACCCATGATCACACGAGTGTCGGCTCTGGGCCACACCTACACATCGACTCCTTTGTCAGTGAACTGAACGCATAGCTCGCATCGCCATGGGCTCCAGCATTTGCGATGACATCGTCACAACATATATCTCATTTCGCATCTATCTACGCAGCCGCTCCTCAATGCATTCCCACGTTCACCGTTGAGGCCCAACGCATGCACCTCGTGCTGGTTACTGGGTCGCTTTGCGTCGAGCTCCACGCCTCACGAACCAAACATCATCTATCCCTCATACCTACCTCGCAAAACTTGAAACAAGCACGTGTGATTGCGACATCAGTTTGCTATTCTCATCATGAGGTCCGGGCACCCTGCTGGCTCATTGGTCCATCATGGTACTTGAGGTCGGACAGACGATATAAAGCGCTTCGCCCAGCACTCCAGCCAAGCAATTCACTGGTCCGACGATACGATACTCTCCCGCACTATATAAGAGTTGGGGTAGAGAAGAAATCATACTAGCCAGGTTGTGGCAGGCACGTGGTGAACGATAAGTTCAGGCAAGAGCGCCCGGAACGGCAGATTTAAAAACTCACTCCAGACCACGGGCCCAAATACTTCAACTATCTTCCGCATCCCACTGTTAACCGCAATTTGCCGCTTATTACAACCCACTACATTTCGTACACAAACGTATATACAGCCATTACTATACCAACATGTCTCCAACTCTCAACATATGCCCACTCCTGGACCCCTCCTTCCCAGACGAACTCCTCCTCTCCACAATCGAAAACCTCCGGTTCAAATCTGCCGACGCCAACAACAACAACAACAACAACATATACTCCGTGGTCGCACTCTCACAAACGCACCGACACCTCGCATCACTGGTCAGGACCTACGAGCGCTCCATCACCAAGTCGATCGTCGACCGCGAACTCTGGCACGCGCCGCGCGACTTCCCCTGCGCCGAAGAGAAACGCGGCTACGCATGGCTGAAATACTGTATCGACGGCTACGACACCATCGACGCCATCATGAAGCGCCTGACGGACCCGGGCAACTGCGTAGGCGTCGAGAAACACAACATGGCGTCGGCGTACGACGGGATGCTTCTCCTTTACCAAACCTCCTCACTCGGTAACTTTCCCCCCTTCCTCCCTTCACCATCCCAAACCCCCAGCTAACCTCCTTTCCACACACAGCCACCGTCCCCGAAATCCACGCCCTCCTCGTCACCCTCCCCCTTTCCTCCCTAACCTCCCTCTACCTCGCCACCCACCACGCTCTGCTCACAGCCCGCTACCACAACGCGCCCTCGCTCGTCCACCAAAGCACCTACGGCCGCCAAATGGACGCCTCGACCTTTTCGCTGCGTCAAGACATGTCACTCGCGTTCTGCGAGACGTGTCTGCTCGACGGCCCGGAATTCATCTACAAGATGCTCGAGGATACGCCGCCGTGCACGCGCGAGGTGGCGCTGTTGAATGCGTTTGGGGAGGTTGTGGGGAGGGAGTGGGGTGTTGATGGTGAGGATGTGGATGAGAGGGTGGGAGGGAATGCGAATGCGAATGTACCGGTTGTGGAGGGGCCGGCGAGGAAAGAGGGTGGTGCGAGTGTGTGGATGGCGTTGGTTAAGAGGTTGGAGGAGCTGTTTGGGGTTAAGGGTCAGGGAGCGGTTGAGGAGTGTGTTTTTGGGAGGTAGGAGGACGATGAATTTTCTTAGAGGGGAAAGAGGGGTGTGTTTTCTTTTTTTTTTT